>CAOLHI010000197.1:600000-799667 GCA_948474755.1 Ctenosaura bakeri | reverse complement strand
GGTGGATTTTAGGAACATAACAACAACAAACTTTGAACTTGGGAAACACTTTGCTTCAGCCTTCCCAAAGTCCGACCAGAAGAGGAAATGCCTTCCTCGGGGAGATGCTTTCTCAGCTCTTCTCCACCTGCCCAGGTGTGATGAGGGCTGAACCCCCCCCCGTCTGCCCACCTCTCGGGAAGCCCAATCATGGCGAAGCTCACTTACTGTGCGGCCGCAGACTCCGGACGATGTCCGCGGGCCGAAGGGCGCTCCGGTAAAGGCTCACCATGAAGGCCGGCAATGCAGCCGAAGCGGCGCAGCGCCTCTGGCCGCGGGACCGGCTAAGGGGCGAGGCTCCCCTTCGGGCGCCTCTGCCGCCTGCTTCCTGCGCCAACCCCGCCAGGAGGAGCAAGAGGAGCGGCAACAGCTGCATCGCGGCTGCGGGTCGGCGGCCCCTTCTCTCTCGTCCGCGGCGTCTGCTTCGCCTTTCATCTCCCAGCTCAGGGGGGCGCCGGAGCAGCCATACACCCAGCCGCTGCCCGCCAGCCGAGCCGGCAGGAGCGCGCCAAAACTTAAAAGAAGAGCTTCAGCTAGCTTGCTCTGACCGCCCCAGCGCTTCGGTCTCGCCATTCCTTCAGGCGCTGCGCCCTTTTGACCGAGCAGCCTGCATCCGCCCTGCTCGCGGGTCCTAGGCGCCTCCTGCCTGAGAAGTGAGGGGCCTGCTTCCGCCATTTGCTTTGAGGCAGTAAAAACGAGCGAGGGAGTTACTGCTTTCGCCGGTAGCGCGTTCCTGATACTGATTTATTTAGCGCTCCGCGGCCAGCTGAGCACCTAGACTCTGGGCGGAGTGGGATCCCATCTGCTATTTTACCTCAGGAAATAGAGTATCTTTTGGCTCTGCGAAAATTCTTCCACGCGTCGTCCCTGTTCTACTTTTCACCGGCATCCACATAATGCCTGCCTCACAATGTGGTGCGTCGTTTTCCACACACCCTCAGCTTCACTTCCCTGGAAGTTTCCTCAGGACAGAAGTCTCCTCACATCGCCTCCGCGAAGTCCTTTCTTCCCCTCACAACACCTCCTCACAACCGGCGGGCTTGCCACCCTCACCGCTTCCCTCCTACCGTTTCCTCAGCTCCAAGGCCTGTTTCAGCGTCTTCCGGATTTACTTCTCCCTTATCCAGTGCTACGCTCCTGCTTCACTCGGATCCTTCACAATCCCCACAGACATACATTCTCAAGCCTTTAAACCCCGATAAGCAGGTTTCTTCCCCCGCTCCCAGCTATTTGGTTTCGATCTAGAAGAAGTCTGTCCTCATCGTGGTCAGTTGACACAGAACTCTTACAACTACCTCAAAGACCTGGAGCCGCAACTTCTTCTCTGACTCCTCAAATGGCAACTCGCCAGGGTTCACCTTAATAAATCTTACTAACTCCTTTCATCGGCAAAAGAGCCACACTGTGGCCATTTCCGCACTACTCTGCTATAGTGCTATTATTCCACTTTCAACATCCTGTGGAATTCTGGGGTTTGTAGTTTACTGAGACCCAAGGGCTCTCTGGTTGAGAATTCCAAAGGCCCCTCCCTAAACTGCAAACCCCAGGATTCCACAGGATATTGAAAGTGCAATAATAGCATTATGACAGTGTTGTGCAGAAATGGCCTGTGTTTCGGTAATCAATTCCACACCTTCACACTGCTCTGAATTTCTTTACCTTACAGTCTCTCAGTAGATCATCGATTGTCAATATAATAAATGTTTCTGACTTACAGCGACCCTAAGGTGAACTTATCACTGGGTTTTCTTGGCAAGAATTGTTCAGGGGAGGTTTGCCTTTGCCTTCTTCAGAGCCTGAGAGAGAGTGACTTGCCTAAGGTTGCCCAGTAAAGTGCTTCCAAGGCATAGCAGGGATTAGAAGCCTGCTCTCCAGAGTCAGAATAGTAGTCCAACCTTCAAACCACTATGCCACTCTGGCTCACTATTAATATAGTACATTTTATGCACGCACACAATGTTTCTCTACTTCATTGCTACTACCCAACTGTACTACTACAGTACTACATTTATTACTGTACCTTACTTTTCAGTATAGATTTTTCCAGAATTACTTCTGCCAAACACTTGAAACTATACAGTTGCAGCCCACCAGAAACTAGATAAAATGTGATTATTTATTTCAGTAAAAATCTAGGAAAATAAAGTTTTTTTGTCTGATGTAGTGGGGGTGAAGGAAAGCCAAATGGGCATAGACTGAGTTTCTCTGGGAAAGTATTTCACCAGCGAGACACCACTATAGAGAAAGCTCTCACTGTAGTACCTACTAGCCTTGCCTCAGATGGCAGGACCACAAAGATTATAGTAATGCACAGGCATGTTGGTGCAGAAATAAGCGGTTCTGCAAGTAAAAGTAACATGCAATCCATCAAGGACAGGTATCCTAAAGGTGTCACATCTTGATCAGATCCAATTTGATCTTGGAAGCTAAGGAACACCTGCTCCCTTAGTATTTGGATGGGAGACTATAAGCTATATTTCTGAGCAAGGAACTGGCAAAATCACCTCTGAGTGTTCCTTGCGGAAGAAAACCCTATGAATTCATAGGGTCACCATAAGGCATCAGGCATCTTGAAGGCACATATACAAACAGACGACTGTTGACCTTGGATCCCCACCTCACCTGTAAAAACAATGTTTTTTGCCTTCAAATGTCCCCAACACCAACACTACCTCTAGCATGGAAGCCATTCCTCCTCTTTGGGCCATTTTAGGATCAGCAGAGGCCTTTTCACAACAGGAAGTGTCTTAGAAGTCAGTCCTCATTATAAATGCCTGCATGCTACATCTAACTTCTCACAACAACGTGGGGCATTTTTGTATTTCTGAATGAAACTGATCTGATGGCAGATCTTGAGGAAATCTGATAGTGCTTAATTTTGTTGCGTCTGCTGGGATTTAATATACAGTATTTTTTATGCCTTCTTTCATAGTATCTGGAAAATGGTAGGAACTAAATTTGGAATGTCTCTCCATTTTGTGCTAATTCCTCTTTCATAAAGATTATACAATCTTTCCTCTGTGGGCTTGGGGTGAGTCTTGTCTTCTAATTTATGATGGTTTACTTAAAAGTGGCAGGCTTTTCTCAGTTCTATACAATGAACATGGGCAAAAATATGGAACGCTTGTGCAGCAGTCCTCTAGGTTATCATTTTACTCTGTCAACGGATGTAATTGGTTATAGTTCCATACAGCATTTCCTTCTCTTGCGCATATTGTGTCCTAGCTACATTTGACTACTGTATGATATTCCTAGAAATGACATCTGAGCAATAATTGTACAATATCCTGTCCATGTGTAACAGATGTGGTACTGGTGTTCTATACAAGAAAAAGATATAACAAACATTGCTCATAAACACCACAGATATATCTGAGTAAAATATATGAATATTATGGGATACAGGCAAAGAACAAGGACAGCTGGGTTGTTCTTGAGCAATTGCATTGCAATCTGATGCATACTTACCTAGGAGCAAATTCCACTGAACATAGCGAGGCTTACATCTGAGTAAACACACATAGGCTGTTGCAGAGCTACAAAGGGCCTTCTTTTTCTTTGCTTTTGCAATTTTTCTGCAGAAAGAACAAAACCATGGAGTACAATCTGAAGCAGTAAGGTTCCTTAGTATTCTGTGTTATAATTCTTTTAATATATACACATTGAAAAAAAAACTACAATATATACATAATAGGACTATATATATATAATTATATCTTTTAAATACACACACATCTATTCAGATATATATAATGTCTGAATAGATGTGTGTGTGTATTTAAAAATATACTGAGATACTAATTTTGTTGGATCTCTTTTGAATCCATGGTACAAAATAGTGGTAGCTGGATAGACATGGTTTAATATTAATTTGTAGCATTTCAGGTCTTTGTGGCTGCTTTTTATAAGAGACAGTGGGGAATAAACAAATGTTTAAAGATGAATATTGTCATTCTTCTTAGTCCCAGTGAAAATATAACGGACATGATGAGCAGAGAAAAGATGCAAGATTAAAGAAAGGCTTCCTGAGCATTGTGATTTACTAGTTTAATATGAAGTTTCATTGGCACAGCTAGAACATATTTTTAAAAAATAATAACTTTGACTAATTTTCATTGGCAGTTAATCAGTAAGCAGACTGTATCCTGACCTGACTGTGAGTAGGAACATAAACAGACAATAAAAAGCCTTTCTTCTTTTTTGTTGTTCCCAGGCTTACAACCTACCCTGTTTTTGTAACTTTCTTTCCTTGGAAATGCTTCTCACTGGATTTCAAACCAACCCAACAACAGTTTGGATTTCATCTTAGCAGATGAAGGCTATGATGTCTGACTTGGGAACATCAGAGAGAACACCTATTTTTCAAATCATAAAACCCTGAACTCAGCAAGCAGAAGTTTTGAGAATTTAGGTAAGAAAACATACAGAAACAGTAGCACCTAATAGGGAACTGATAGTGATAGCACCTTTGTGAAAGGGATGGCTGTATATGTCTAATGTTGAAACTAGAAATGTATCCTACTTTCCAGGTGATGGAAGGACTTTCACAATTTGTGAAGGTATCTTTTCTTTGAAGAGCTTCCCAGTACTGGACTGATTTAAATATTTAAAAAAAAAATAAACAAACAAATTAACAGAAGAGAATTTAGGGGTCTTCAAGTTGCCCATCTACCAATGAGCTATTGCTGTTTGATATTCAACCATGAAATAAGAAGACCAAACACAGAAGTTGGGTTAAACACAGGGCAACTTTATTTGACCTGTCCTATTTAAAATTGCGTTGGCCTGGAAAGATGCAAAAAGCATGATAGGGGAGAAGTAAACTGATATGAGCCCAGCTGCTGCTAGATGTCACCATGTGACTACCTGTTCAGCCTTCTCTTGGGCAAAAATACCTCAGCCCCAGGGGAACTTTGGTTGCTCCCTGGTTTGGCATAACTGGAATGTAACCTGGTGATCTCCCTCCCAATCTGCAGGGCCTTACAAGAGAGAGCCTTATTCCTGGGTTAACCTCAAGAACAGCTTCCTTCCCCATCCCCCTGGGATGCAAGGCCCTAAAGAGGGGGTTCCAGAGCCCTACCCTACACCAGAAGGGGGTGGCAAGAGGTGATCACTGAAGTCTTATTCTTCCCCCCCACTTGCCACGGACAGGCATCAACTTAATCCCTTTTCCCCATCAGGCCAGCCAAAGCAGTCCTTACCAGGAACAACAGGTTCCCTTTTTCTGACAAATACAATCCATCAGCTCAGTATAGCTCTGGCCACTGGTAAACAATATTAGGATGAATTATAAAATGACACAACCTCCAAGGTATGGCATTGTGAATCTCATTGTTAACCATCCTATGGGCTCATCAATATGTTTCAGGTCCCCAGCCCCCCACCAAACCTGTTGGGGTAACATAGCAGAAAAATAATAAAGAAACCCCAAGCCAACAACTTCTCATAACATGGGAAATCATATAATGCTTGCAAAACTAGGGCCTTGCCCTTTAACAATCCCAGGTCATTCTCCTCAAGACGACTGAGTTTTAAGAACCTGACTTTGAAATTCTTCTACAGTACCGGAAACTCCAGAGTACTATTATTGACAGAAGTTTTCTGCAAATCATTCCTATCACTTGAGATTTTCCATTATGTTTCAATTTGTCCTGCTCATTCCAAAGGGCAGCAACTACACTCTTATTCTTGTTTGTTTAAAAAAGTGTACAACTGAGTCTAAATTTAAAATACCTCTATTTACAATATTTCAAATCTATATTTCTCCAGATATAAATAAATGAAAGTTTCACCCACAGCACATAAGCATTCCCAGCACACCTGTGCAGTTCAGCACAGCAGGCAAGAGAGTAAGGAAGGTTAGATGAGTTGGAGTTTTGGCATAAGGAAAGTTGACTGGACTGGGTTTCTTTTATTCTGTTTTTGTGTTCATCTGAAAAAGAACTCTCGTTTAAGGGCATGCCAGCTCACTCCAGCCAAGGCTCTTTGGAAACAGGAGCTGCTGCTGCTTTGGTGTCTCTGGAGATCATATGCCCATTTCTTATACCGGGAAAAGGTTTGTTCTAATGTTTTTTGCTCTAAGCCTCCTTAAATTTGGTGGTGGGCTTAGTAAAATTGCTAACATTGTGACTACTTCAGCTCCATTAGAACACATTCACTGGGTCTCCAATGATTCCGTAAGGAACTGGTTTCCTCAGTTTATATCACAAGTCCAGAATGCACATAAACTGAGACCCTCCTGTAGTTGCAATTCCCATATTATGCTGGTAGGCTATTTCCACACTACACTGTTATAGTGCTATTATTCCACTTTTAACATCCTGTGGAATCCTGGGGTTTGCAGTTTAGGGAGGGGCATTTAGAATTCTCAACCAGAGAGTTCTTTGGCTTCAGTAAACTACAAACCCCAGAATTCCACAGGATGTTGAAAGTGGAATAATAGCACTATAACAATGTAATGTGGAAACAGCTGTAAAATCAACTGTCCTGAATGGAACCTATATACTATAGATCTTAAACCTGTAACAAATGGATAATGACATAATTTCCATAGTATGTTATACATAAATGCCAGAAGCTTATAGACAAGGTTGTAAAAGATTAGCGGCATATAGTAATATTCCCTGTAAAAATTATACTGATGTGTAGAATTCCACTGAAACTTTAAGATGGATTTTAGGAAGGCAGAATGTTTCCCCCACTAACACACTGTTTTGCTTGCAAGCTTGGATTTCACCTATGATCTTTCTGAAATCTGCCACATGTTTTTCACTTACCACATGTAGCCAGTAAACATATTAACTGTAGCTGTGTTGGCCATGCAGCAAAATACAACAAAATCCACAAAAGAGTGATACCAAATGAATGCACAAGATATACCATGCGAACTTTCAAAGCTCCACTGACTGCTTCATCAGGCAAAATAGGTTAAAAACTCATACAGGAGAAGAAAAGTGATGTATGAGATGTTTCTCTTGCAGTTCAGTTCTTCTGGATTGATCTCAATGCAGCCAGAGGCCACAACCTTTCTTGGCTGTGTGGGAGCCAGGCGAAAGGCAATAAAAGACGGGTAATAAAATTTCAGCTCCATTGGCAACAGAAAGATCATTTCCTCTGAGATCCAGGCTACATTGAGAGTCCACAATACCATCTTAACTGACAATAGAGTAACATCTGAGACAAAGGCCATTTCTGCATTACACTGTTATAGTGCTATTATTCCACTTTCTACATCCTATGGAATTCTGGGGTTTGCAGTTTAGGGAGAGGCATTTAGAATTCTCACCCAGAGAGCTTTTTGGCCTCAGTAAACTACAAATACCAGAATTCCACGGGATGTTGAAAGTGGAATAATAGCGTTATAACATTGTAGTGCTGAAATGGCCAAAATGTAGGATGTGGCTCTAATATCATCATCTTATTTCTTCTGTATGATTTTTAATGATTCTTAGCATCTTTGTCTGACAAAGAAGCCAGTGAACTTTTGAAAGCTTGCACAATGTATCTTCTGCATTATGGTTGGCCAATGGAGATATTGCTCTTTTGTGGATTTTGTTGTACTTTGCTGCATAGTGAAACATTGCTACTCCTGAATATGTTTTTGGGATTTGAAGATACTAAATCTGGAGAACTTTAACAAGATGGAGCAATGGACAAGGATTTATTTCTTTGAGGTTTTTACCTCTAGCAAAGGTAAAATTCTTTCATTTGGACTACAACTGGCAAGTTTTATCTATACCATGCCTTAAAGTTTTTCCAGACAGGGACTTCTTAAGAATTCAATGTTCTCTGCCTAAGAAAGGTGCAGTTAGCTTCATAGAGGACAGGAGCAGCCTAGATCTCAAGGGAAGTTACTTTTCTGTTGCTAACAGAGTGGGAATTTTATTACCCATCTTTTATTGCCCTTTGTCTGTGCCTGTACCAGTATTCCTCTAGATCTTCTTAACTGACAACAGAAATAACATCTGAGACAAAATATAGGTTATACCATTGTCATTTTTCTTTTTTTGTATCTTTTTAAAACATCTTTTGCCTGAAGAAGAAGCCAGTGGAGCTTCAAAAGCTTGTGTGTTGTATTTTCCTCAAGTATCCAATTATACTGGGATTTTATGAGCTACTGGGATGAAAAGTAGCTACAGCCTAAAGTATCCACATGCTCATTTTAACAACTCTCCTCTCCCTTGTTAAAACATTGACACAATGACATTGATTGGAGAGGATAATCCGTATGTATAAAATAAAGCAATTCATAGAAAAGTAGTTTCTCTTCACTGCGTATACAGTCCTCTCTCCACATTTGCTAGGGTTAGGGGCACAGGGCCCCTGTGAAAGTGGGAAAACCATGAGTAACTCTAGGCCTTCCCAAACCATATTTAACACACACAAAGATATGATCACCATATTCAACCCATGGTGGATTCATTTGAGGCATCAGGGTTCCATCACAATGCCGAAGTAGGGGGCTGATGGGGCTTGCTGCCACCTCCACTGCTGCTCCACACCATTTTTAACAGGGACTTATATAAGCTTCCTTCCTAGTTTCTCAATCTCACCAGCCTTGCAGTCTGTATGAAAAATGGCAGGGGGAGGCAGCAGAGGCGACAGCAAATAATCCGTGAATAATCAAACCTGCAAAAGTAAAACCTGCAGATGTGGAGGGCTGACTGTAGATTGCGAGGATCTGCCTTGGCCTGTTGCTCCTCTTGGAGAGCAATGCCTGGACTAAGACTATATTTGGAAACACCCCACTATTTCTGGATGGAATAGTGAGGACAGGGTGGTGTGGAGGGGATGGTGGAAGAATAATTCTGCGTAGCAACATTCATGAGCTGATTTAATAGGAGTTTTGTGCTTTTTGGCACATGACACATCTGCCAGCCCCTGAAACTTATCTCTTAAACCGAAGCCTGTTGATTTGTGCGGTTTTTGTTTTTTTTCATGCCCTGCAACGTGCTCACTCAAAAAGCGCTTGGAGCCGAGAATTTTGCACATTTCCGCACTGGCCTGTTATAGCGCGATGATTCCACTTTCAACCTCCTCTGGAATCCTGGGGTTTGCAGTTTCGGGAGGGGCCAGCCGGCCCCTCCCGAAACTGCAAACCCCAGGATTCCAGAGGAGGTTGAAAGTGGAATCATCGCGCTATAACAGGCCAGTGCGGAAATGTTTATCCCACTGGAAGGAAAGAAAGACCGGGCGGGACCGCGTTCGTTTCCCGGGGCAGGACCAAGCCCCGCAGCGTGTTGCTGAAAAGAGCCATCTGCCTGCGCCGGGAACAGCTGCCGCAGCTGTGAAAGAGCAGCCGGCGGGCGCTGCGCACGTCCCTCCCTTCCCCGCCGGCTCTTTTGTAGAGTCCGTCACGCACATGCAGTAAAGGGGACGGGGGAGGGGGGAAGGATCCGGAGAAGGGCCGTGTGGCTCCAGCCTGGAAGTGGAAGGAAAGACAAGACAAGGGACGGGGCTCTCCCGATAGGTTTGGGCCGGTGCGCGCGGAAGAAAAGGCCGCCTCGGGGCCCCGCGCGTCCCACCCTCGAGGCCGCCGGCGGGGCTCAGCCCCTTCGGCGAGCGGCTCCGCTCTTCCGCTTCTCGATCCGCCACCCCCACCCCATTCTTCTTTCCTCCTGGCGCGCTGACAGGAAGTGCCGCCGCCGCCGCCGCCGCCACGGCTGCCGCTGCGCCCCCGGGGTCGGTCCTTCGCCCGGCTTGGCCGCCTGCTGCGACTCCTCAGGTCGGCGGAGGGAGGGGGGTGGCGGATCGGATCCCTGGAGGGTGACGCGACCGACCGGTGTGCCCGCGCGGTCTGGGAGAAGGGATCAGGCGGATCGTGGCCGCCGTGCGGACTTTCCCCGATGCCAGAGTCGGCTCGTCGGCCGAAGGGGCGGGGAGGAAAGGCGCGCACCTTGGCATCCCGCCGCTCTCCATGTTTGCTCGTAAGTAGGTCCCCGGGAGTTCCCTGAACCCATTAAGTGGCCGTTTGATTCGGAGGCAGCCCCAGCGCCACTGAGCCCGGCCTGTGAGTCTGCGATCGCAAAACCCCCTCGTCCCTTCCTAGGAAGTGAGCCTGTGCACCTTTCCGCCTCTAGGCGCGGAAGAGGGGGCCGGATCCCAAATTTCGCCCTTTAAAACATCCAGTCCTGAGTAGGAAGGAAGGCTGGAAAGGCTGTTGCGTTCGGTAAAACTGCGCGACGTTTTGCACGTTAAGGAAAGGACCGGGCGGGCGGTTGAATCAAGCATTTAGTGGAAAAAAAACAACATTTTTTTTTTTTTTGCTGCTGATCTGGTCACATTTTCTAATGCTCTACAGATCTAAGGGAGCCTTTCCAGACCTGGTGTTTTCCAGAGGTGTAGGACTGTATCTCTCACCAACCAATTAGTGCCATTTGGGGGCGAAGGGAGCTGCGTTCCTTTGCATCTTGAAGATGCCATGCAGGATCCTGGCTTTTGGGGATTTTAAGTCCTTTGTTTACCTTTTGGACAAACCCACTGCATGCAACTGTAATAAAACCTTCTGTGCTGGATTCTGATTATTATCTAAAAATAAGTACTCTGAAATCTGTGTCCTTGCATGAGCATCTAGGGCTCCTTGTAAAGTTTGTCAGGAAATAACTAATCTATATCAAGTACTCTATGCGTATTTAAAATCTATCAATGTAATTGTTTTCCCCACTTAGTATTTAATATTCTGATGTCAGTGGGTCTTTATTGTTTGTTGGCAAGGACATAATGAACCGCATTGCTGGGGAATGGGGAAAGCCATCTTCCCATTATGTAGCATAGCTTTTTCTCTGCTTTAGTTCCCTTTCTTTGACTCCCTCTGTATCCTGGAGGCAAGGAAGTGGAGGGGGCATTCTCCATCTTCTCATGTGATCACTGATAGAATCAATACTCTCCAGAACAGTGCGAGAGTCTTGCTGCTAGAGGAGACTTCCATTAGGAAGGAATTATGTTTGATTTGCACTGCCAGTTACAAGTAGCACATGGACTGAGTGCATGGAAGCTACTGTTGGTTCCCATTGGCATGTGGCTTCCATGACAGTCTGTCCTCCATCCCTTGGCCTGTCCACCCTTTGTTCCTCTGAAAATGAATTGCTTTAGTATTCGGTCATAGGAAAAATAGTCTCTTATTAAAAGAGCTCTTGCTACAGTTGTTAGGGACGGGTTTTCCTTGTGCTGTCCCCAGCCTCTGTTTTATTTCTCTTTCTTCCTAACTAAAACCCTATTTAATCATATTTTGTGGATGTGAAAGTATGTCACTGCATTTGTTCCCTTTGCAACCTATGCACCTTGCTGTTATGATCTGCCAAAACAGAGATAGGGGACTGGGAGAGATAATTCAGTGGGAGAACACATCCTTTGACTGCATCATCACGTCCCACCTTTTGCTTCTTAATATCTCCAGTATTAAGGGGAACCTGTGGTCCTAGAGATGTTGGATTCTAGGTGCCATCAGCCCCCACCAGCTTGTCCACGGTTGAGGGATGGTGGTAATGGTCATTAATCAAGATGTGGAGGTCCACAGGTTCTAGCCACTGTTACTGGATTTGGTAGAACCCTGCTTCTTACGTTATTCAGAATTTAATATACCCCCTTCACAATCCTGTTAAAATTTCTGCTTTTCTGTAAATGAGCAATGGTCTTTGGCACATGGCTTCCATTTTACTAGAGGTGTGTGTATGGGTACACATACTCATCATTTATTTAATGTTTTGCTTAGGAAACACTGAGTGTTTTTACTACCTGTCCTTGTCATGCAGACAGTGCAAAGATGCAACAGTCAAATGGATGCTGATGGCTTGGCAATTTTGATGGCAGTTTCCCCCCTGCTGTTTGCTGTACTCATTGCTTTTCCAAGCAGAAGTCCTTGTATGCTTAGCTACATCTTTACATGAAGCCTATGACTGCAGACTTTGTAGAGAACACCTGCATTTAATAGTACTGTGTGGGATACATGGATCATAGTGCTGCAGTTGCTGGGCCTCTGATTTTTGGATTCCCAAATGGGGAGTTTAGAAAATCTTGCTTTGCTTACATTGGGGTTGCATGGTCTTTGCTGCAGAGTAAGCCTTTGCCTGCCTGCCTCCACATTTGTCACATGAAACAACATTCAGTAATATTAGTCTTGTTTTGCAAGTTGTCTGTGGTAAAGAATTGCTAGGCTTCCCTTTGAGCATATGTAGAGAAAGGAAAGCTCATGCGCTGTGAATCCTGTGTATGTAAAATTCTGTTTTAGTTTGGTTCATTAGGCAGTGTTTTATTGTATCTTGATGTTATTTAAGCCAAGTTTCATCTACGAGCAAAAGTTGTGATATACATTTGCACAATACAACTTAGGTCTAGATTATCTGAAAGTCCATATCTCCCCATGTGAGACTGCTTGAGTATGGAGGAGGGCTTTCTCTCTCCCATCACCCTTGTAGGCTCTCCTGCTGAGGACACAGGAGAGAGAATTCTTGGTGGTTCTCCTAGGATGTGGAGCTTGTGAGGGAAGTTCAATTTGCCTCCTTTCTACTGTCTTTTCACCAGCACACGAAGTTCTTCTGTTTAAACAGGCCTTGAAACTTAACTGATCAGGATAGAGGGACATATAATTAGGTGTGCTGTTTTTAATATGTAATATGTATTTCATGTGTTTTAGATCCTGTTGTAGAAGTAGTGTTTTAATTGAATTGATGGCTTAATGCTTTTAAAAATTTGTACTCCATTCTGTTTTAACTATTTTGTTTTAACTTATATAGGAAGCTGCATTGATTCCAAAAAGTGGGGTACAAATAAAATCAAATAATACATAATATTATAAAAAGGGGAAAAATTTACATTAGTTTGGTTCCAGTGCCAGATTTTAGGAGCCCAGGAGACTAAGCCCATGCATCCTTCAATGTGTGTCTAGTCCAGGATGCTTAATGTGTGAATTTTCTGGGATACCAGATTCTCAGTGATGTACCATGCTTCTAACAACCTACTCTGATCTATGATGGACATACATGATACTGTACAGGGTAATTTAAGCAAATTTATAATCTAGAAACTAAAGCAAGGACTAAAAAGGATGAACAGACACAAATTCAATCGCATTTAGTGACAATTGAAGAGGACAATGAGTGAAAGATTTTATTCATAAAAGTTTTAAGTTATATTGCTATGCCTTACATATGTCTGAAAAGTACCTGTATTGAGATTTTAACAAAAAATTAAAATATAATAAATTAATGGGGGAAAGGGGGCTTAGCAGGCAATGTTTTTAGAGCTCTCACAAAGAGTGTATAATAGTTGTTGTGTGCCTTCAAGTCACTTCCAACTTATGAGAATTCTAAGATGACCCTATTACAAGGTTTTCTGGGGGCTGAGGGTGTGTGATATGCCCAAGGTCACCCAGTGGGGTTTCCATGGGTGAGGATGGAATAGAATCCTCGTCTCCAGGGTTATAGTCTGATGATCTGTACCACGCTGGCTCTCTAGTATGTAATTACTGTTACCTTAAAAACTCTTTTTTTGTATTATTGCTTATTACTTTTCTGTTGCTTTTTGGGGGGGGGGTGGAGGTGGGGAATGTGACCTGAAGACTGAAAAGAGAAATAAAACATTTAAAAATTCTGGAAAAAAATTCCTGATTATAGAGACATCTTTGCAAAGCAGTAACCTATTACCACTAATTAAGTCATTAAGTCTGGATGAACAGCAGTAGTTAAGCTATTTGAAAGACTTTCATCTATTGATAGCCTTGCATATCATTCAAAATATTTAGTATATACCAACACATGCCTCAAAAAGTATTTACTATAGATGAATGCTGCATGGATTTAGTTCCCACATGAGAGTTGCACAAAGTAATGGTTGGGTTTAAGTCCATATTCCAAGTCCTAGAACTGTAGTTGTTGGCTTGACTTGGGCTGTTGACCTGGTCATCACTTCTAATATCATGTTCTTCAATCTGCCTTTGCAGCTTGGCTCCCTACTGATGTTTCAGACTATAGCTCCCATCACAAACACATTTGTCAAGAGAGGCTGCCTGCAATTATTTAATGTAAGCTGTTTGTATGAGAATGCCTTATTTTGCCAGGAGAGGTCAGCATTAGACAGCTTTTTGAAGTTTTTTTTCTTTCTTTCCAATATGCTGTAGTAATGGGAGGAAGAAACCAAACTGTCTTGGTTAAATGTGACAGAGGAGAGGAACAAATAAAAAGGAGGAAACCCAGAATTAAAGTTATAAAATTAAAAATACCTGCTTTAATTACCATTATGAAACACATATAGAAAACAAAAAAAGATATGGTGGCCTGGGAGAGTGTTTGAGTTACAGAAGGAAAACAGTATATGAGTGTTGATAGAAGATCTGTGCATGCAGGAAGATCCACTGAGATTATAGGTGATGGATTCACCCACAACTATGAACTATTATCTTATTTTCATTCAGTCTAAATTGGTCTTTCTCTCTCTCTCTCTCTCTCATGGTGAGGCTAGGAGGAATTTAAAGAGTTACCCAGTAAATTATCTGGTTAAGACATTCTCTCAACCGCCCCCTTCTTTTTTTAAAGAAGAGGTTGCCAGACACAAGAAAAATTCTAGATCCGTATTATGGTTAAACCTTCATTGAGTCAACTGAAAGGGTATGTAAGTGAGTACAGATTTTGAGAACTGCATATCTTTTAATCAGGCAGAATGATATAAGAAACTGGTTGTATAGGGATGGGGGGTGGGGGAAGTAGCTTGCCCCAGGTGGCAATGTTTTTGGGGCATCCCAGCCCATAGCCACATCCCCACATGCCCTGGTCACACCCCCACCCACTGCAGCCACGCCCCTCGCACCATAGCCCTGCCCTCTCCCACCCCCCCTCCACACACTCCAAGCTCCGCCACTGTAAGAAACAGCTTCAGGAAGAGGAAGGGACAAAGGGAGACTAGATCTTAAAATTGTTTTGTGTGTCATCTCTTTGATACTTACAGTTGTGAGGTGGCATACCACTGTGGCCACCAATACTAAAGCCACTGTTCTCCTAACTGCAGACTACCGTATTTATCACAACATCAAGTAGCTTTGACTTTTTCCCTTGCTTGATGGGTTTTCAACTTTAGTTTTTCAAGCCATGATTAAAGGAAAATGACCAACAACTTTTAGAAACACAGGCCTAAGTTCCCATTAACCCAGGTTAACACGGAAGCTTGTGTATAGGATTGTCATATGTTATTATGGGCTATTGCAGCATGCCCGCATAGTTTCCTTAAATAATGTTTCACAGTATGTAAAGGGATGTATCACTTCTTTGTGTCATCTTAGAAGAAACTCCTGTACAAACTTTTTTCATCAGAAAAGTTAAAACTGAGCTGTTTCCCACCTTTCTTCTTTTGCACTCTGGCTTGACAAATAGTATTGTGGCAGCAACAATAACAGCAAAAATCTGTGAGAGGAAATCTCTGTTGCTTGGAAACAGCCTGGCAACAGACCTTATTTCAAAAGCTGGAGTAGAGACAAAATAAAAAGAATCCAGTAGCAATGACAGGAGGCTTTATTTTTCTAGATTCTGCTACTCTTGTTTAACCTTTGAATTTTGCTACTTAAAAAAATTAAAACATTCTGATAGAAACTGTGTGAACATCCAACTCTTTCCCATTGTGGGTCTTTCTAGACTGCAGACTTGTGCTCACTAAGCAGGGAGTAATCAATGGGACTGACTTCTGAGTACATACATAGGTTTGTACTGTTAGGCATTTTTTAAAAATCCAATTATGTCTTTCTCCATAGTATTTCAGGTGTTCAATGCATTACATTTTGTCTAACACTGCATACTTTGATGTTGTGTGCCTTCAAGTCATATCCAGTTTATGAGTCGGATCAGAGGGTTTTCTGGGGCTGAAAGTACGCGATGTGCCCGAGGTCACCTAGTGGGTTTCCATGGCTGAGTGGGGAATCGAATGTTGGTCTCCAGCATTGTAATCCAATACTGAAACTATCATACCACACTGGCTCTCACTGCAGATCTCTTAATCTTTGGCCATTTCTGCACTGGACTGTTATAGTGCTATTATTCCACTTTCAACATCCTATGGAATCCTGGGGTTTGCAGTTTAGGGACGGGCCAGGATTCTATAGGATGTTGAACGTGGAATAATAGCACTGTAACAGTCCAGTGCAGAAATGGCCTTAAACCTGATGGTTCCACATAATACACAAATGTGTATATTGTTTATCTGAAGAGTCAAGAGTATAACTCTCAGAATGAGGCAAGCCTAGCGATAATAGGCCATGGCATTCTCAGTAACATGAAGGTAGGCAGCAAATGCCTCTTTAAAAATTAAGTTCTGGAGTCTGGACTTAATTAGAATTGCCTTGGTTTTGCTGGAACAGAGAAAATGTTGCAGAGCTTAGCACATTCTTACAAAGGACCAGCAAAGAGTTCTTGGCCATGTCAAAGTAGAACATAATTACTAGTGCCAGCTAGTGATGGGCAAATGAAGTTTGGCTCTTATCTAACAACCACAACATGAGCATTGTGTTAACAAAGTTTCAAGACTTCAGGCTTTACCATTTTCGGGCACTGTCTGGGTTCCGTTTACATTCCACTTTCCCCTCTCCTCCTGATGTTTATTGTGCTGAATCTTTTTGCACTACTTTTCCTTCAGACTGATGATATCCTATAAATATTTGGTTTCTTCTTGGCGGCTGTAGTGAAACTTGACAATGTTGTTGGAAAAAATATAATATTTAAATGAAACATGTTCTCTCTGTGCGGGGTTGGCATGTAGCCAAATGCTTCCTCAGATGAAATTAAATGGACCACAGGAAAACTTCTGAAGATGGGGATGTGATGAGGTTAGTGCTAGTGGCCACTCCTGCCATTTTGCCCAGCCCATGAGTGGCAGCCCAGATTGTGGATGTAATCTATGTTTCCACTGTAGTTTGCATCTTGGATTACAGTGACTTTAAATCTATAAATTCTGCTCTGTCTGTGTCCATGCTAGAATGGGACCTAGCAGTAAATTAATAAAAATTATATATATAAAAAAAGAATGGGACCTAGCAGCGAACTGAAGGTAGAATATCTATACTTTTTAGTTGTTAGTTTGCAGGAACTGTAGGCATTAGAACTTGAGATTTAGAAATAGCCTGTCACAGGAATAATTTTTTTCTATTCGCTCTGAGTTGCCACCTGTATGTGCTTTTGTATTTCCCCTGTAGTTACTGTTTTTTTCTGTTTGTCAATTATTTTTACAGTGTAGTTATGCTTCCTATATCTTAAAGTGTGTGTGTGTGTCAGTATCACATGTTGACTTATGGCAGCAACCCTATAAGTTTCACAGCATTTTCTTAGGCAAGGAATACTCAAAAGTGGTTTTGCCAGATCCTTCTGCTGAAAGGAAGGATGCTTTACAGCATCTGGTATTCATTGGCTGTCTCCCATCCACGTACTATCCAGGACTGACCCTACTTGGCTTCCAACATCAGATCAGATCTGGTGTTTTAAGATATTCAAGCAACCATGTCTTAGAATAGTGATCCAAAATGTTGTTAGAGGTGAATCACACATGCAAATAAATTGGGCATGTTCTTAAAGTACGTTAGCTTTCCTTGCTGTGGAATTCTGGCAGTAGTATATCATCTTTTGTTAATGGTCAAGATGGCTTACAGAAAAACTGGCAAAATATAACTTGTACTACAAAAATCAACAAGAAAAACAGCCTACAGAGCCTTAATATATGGAACAGTGCAATAACTAAAAAGTGACACTACATAAATAGCAAGATACCGGAAACTCCCACTTACCTGACCGGTTAGGGACTGAAGCACTGACAGAAAGTGGAATTGGTTGAAAAGTGGAACCCAGTTTTTTTTTTAAGCCTGCAGATTCATTTCGGCAGCTGAAACATGTAAATAACACAGTATATATCACTTTTGAATGCATGCTAAATACCACACTTTATACTATTATTATCATATTATATATTACTGTATACTGTATTATAAGCACAAAGATTGTACAGTAATACTGTAAGAGATGCACTGGTCACAATCTCAGAAGCACTGTGGACTAATTTAGATTGTATGAGCAAAGATAGCATGCAGTCACAGAGAGAGGGGGGAAAAAAGATGCCAAGCAGCGCTTGCTCAGTCGCAAGTGAGTCTCCATAGTTGGCTTGGTGCCTTTTTTCACTCTCTCAGCAAACTTTGCAAGCAGTGCCTGTATGTGGAGGGAAGAGAGAAGTCTTGCTCTTGCTGTAGCAGCAATGGCTTCAAGCAAAGACCAGGGGGACCCTGAAAGGAGGTGGAGGGCTCACCCCTTCCCCGTATGGCTCCCAGCCCCTCAGTCATGACATGCTCTTACACAAAGTTCCCTCTCTTCCTTCCACTTGTTGTCTCTCCGGCAGGCACATTGAAAGCAATTGTTGCACGTGGGCACAAACTCAAAGCTTCCCCAACCCACTCTGACAACCAATCCCCTCTGTTCCTTCCTCTCACTTTCTCTCCAGCAGGCACATTGAAAGCAACTGCTACACCCGGCTGCAAGCTCCTGTCTCCCCTTTCCACACTGACAACCAATTCCTTTTCTTCCTTCCTCTAGCTCTCTCCCTGGCAGGTATATCAAAGGCAAGAGTTGTACACAAGCAGAAGCCCACATGACCCCAACAACCAGTTCCCTCTCTTCTTCCCTCACTCTCTTCCTTGCCTCACTTCAATGACTTTTTTCACCCTCAGTGAAGCATCACCAAACAGCTTCTGCCATGGTCCTCTTCTGAGGCCACTGGGCAGAGCTAGGGGAGAGATAAGATGTACTGCATTGCTTTAATCTTAATACAGCACTGTTCTGTTTTTCCCTTCAGAATATTTGATTTTTTAAATTATTTTTGATCTACAGTACAATGAGACCACTGTACAAGTTCCATAAATTCAAGGAGGGGTCTGTTCTTTCTGTAGGCAAGCTTTGGGACCGTGCATATGTGAGCAATCCCAAGTGAGCCTTGTAGGCAAGAAGAACTGATGAAAGGGCAGACCTCTTGTTGAATTAATGGTCTACATCTGTAATTTGCAAGCATCAAAAGAGCAAGTCCTCAGAAAATGAGGTATCAAAAGGTGGAGGGGCATCTGTATTTTATAGCCCATTAACCACTCACTTCTAAATTCACTAGACAACAGCCAGCATCATAGTTGAAATCCATAGGGGTCTTATCCTCCCCAGCCAGGTGAAAATTGGATAGGTGGAGAGCAGGAAACCAAATACTGAAGAATTCATAATCTTTCCCAGTTTTATGCTCTCCAAATGGGTTGGGCTATTCTCTCATCATCCTTAATCAGCATGGTCAATGAAGGGTACCAGGATAGAGAATGGTGCTCTGTACTGAAAACATTTTAACATATGTTTTCTGTGAAACATCTATGGTAGCTAAAACCAGATAATACAACAGTAATAATTCAAAGAGGAAAATAACAGAGGAACTGCAGAACCAAGCAGCTATTTTTTTTAAAAAAAATCTATTAAAAGAGATGAGCAGAAATTATTTTTAAAAAAGTTCCCCCCCCATTGAACAGTTTGAAATCCATTACCAAGAGGATCAAAACAGCTTCTTACATCCCAGGCGTGGGGAACTTTAGGTCTTCCAGTTGTTTTAGACTACAGTACCTATAGTCTTTTACAGCTTTCCATGGTGGAGAGGGTGGATGAGAATAGGCCAAAGCATCTCACAGGCCAAAGGTTCTCTATTCCATTATCTCCAATACATGCATACCTTGCTCTACTTTTCGACAGCTGACTTTGTGTGTCTTGAATAGCCATCAGATTTTATTTTCATTTATTTTAAATTATTCTTGTATTTTTACTGTCATAGACAGGAGTATCAGAAACTTTGTGCTTCATATGGTAGCATAACCTGGTCAATTTTGAGCATGTTTATTATTTTGGGGCTAGGAAAAGTAGGGGCATCTCCTTGCTGTTCCAGCTCAGGCAACAACATGTCTTGCTAAATACAAAGCTCTTATTTTATGATGGAAGGCCATCAAAGAAGGAAAGAGTGAACACGGTGGACTTCACTAGGTAGGAGAGCTTAAATGCAGCCAGTGCAGAGACCCAACTGTGGAAGTTTCAGATACTGGTTGGATACAAAGGAGAATCTCCACTGATGATCTTAATGAGTGGAGAACTTGATATGAGGGAAGATATTCCTTCAGTCCTAGACCCAAGATTTTATAGGCTTTAAAGGTTGTTACTGGCAGTTTGCCCTATACATGGAAACAAATCAAAGGACAAATGAAATAGAAATAATGTGCTGAAAAGTGTTACAAGCCTGTAGCAGCTCTAGATGATTGGAAGAATACAGAACATAGTTCTGAAACAAATTTCTTTGCATCTTATTCATATCAGACAATGATGGTCCATCCTAATAATTTACAGTCAAGTGAAGTATAAGTGGTTGTTGTTGTTGTTGTTGTTATTGGTTTGGAAGCAAAACCATTTAAATTATCACCTTTCCTCCCACTAGAAAGTAGAGAAGCAATTGACTTTTCTCATTTTTCCTGTTTTGTTTTTGTTTTGCTGACTTACCTTTCCTCCAGCAGTAGGCAAGAATAACTTCTGCTGTAAGAATTCTTGTTCTTGCCAAGTCTTTATTTAGAAATCTAGGCCCCATGTGGGATCCCATTCTGTTACAAAGCACAAAGCAAGCCTTCCCTATCATCCTGCACTATTCATTTAAAGTTGTAAATTATATTTAAGGTTGCATGCTTCCTAGTGTTTACATGCTATTAAAATACACAAAATTAAGTTGCATCTGGTCTATTTGAACCACTTATATTTCTTTTCCCTTGCAGCTGATTGTCTCATACAAGCCTTTATATTTCTGCTATTTGGTTCAAAGTCTGTCTTTTCTGGGCAGAGCAAGTAAACTTGCATGTGAAATTAAAAAAAAAAAAAAGACTTATATTTGCATTATGTTATTTTCATACCATTTCAGTTGTCCAGACTTCATCCTAATCAACCTTTGAATTTGTACTTGAATGAAGTAGTTAGAATTTTCTGCTAGACAGTTCTAGTGCGCTTTTCTGAACAATTTCCAAGGTACTCTGAGTGCCTGTCTGGGCACCAGAATTAAGCATGTTTAAGCCTCAGCCCCTTACTTCTTGGGGTACCTTGGTATCTTCTAAGTAACTCACCAAATCACAGATTGCAGTATTCCTTAGAATGGAGACATGGCATTTTTACAGTGGTGTAAAACAGTTATAATGTGTGTGCTGACAGACAATGCAGTATTTGTGCTGTGGTGTTGCTCTTCTTTTTGGAGGCGGAGCAAAATTGAAAAGAGAAAAAAAGCGGGAAAAGGATTCGCAACCGATTTGTACTTGCAGTTAATATTAAGGATAAATGATTGACACTTTTGTACCCTATAGATCTTGCTACAGGGGGGTTGCCAGGCATAACCCCTGAAAACACTTTTTAGGAATCCTTCCAGGTGATTTCAAAATTGCATCCCCTGAAGAAGGCTATTAAATATTACTAGGCCAAAATGCATCAGACTCATTGGAAGAATAAAACCATCTTTTCCAACACCCTGAGACTTTATCTATTCTTTATATCCCTCTTACTGAAAAATATTAAAAAGCAACTGAGCAACTTGTGTTGCTTTGTAGAATTATACACTGAGAAAACTGGGTTCCTGCTCCAAGGTGTCTATCCTTTAAATGTCAACACTGAGCCTGTTCAACTTCAAGATCTGAACCTTCCAGAATTATAAGCTCCTGGGGGGAGGCTTTCTCTTGGTTCCTCCAACTTCACAGACACAGCTGGTAAGGATGTGGAAGAGAGCCTTCTTGGCAGTTATTTCCAGGCTATGGAACTCTCTGCCACTAGAGAGTAGGCTGGACCTTTTCTGCTGTGCTTTCACTGGCAAGTAAAGACTTTGTATTTGAACAAGCATTTGGTGACTAAAAGCCTATATGAAGAAATCTTTAAGTTGTATTTCTTTATTGTTCTTGCCAGAGTTTTCAGTTATTTTATATAATTTTAAAGTGATACGGTAACTTATTTGCTTAACTTTTCATTGCATTAAAAGTTTAAACACCTTTTCATTACATTTAATATTTGTATAATATTAAATTGTTACTATTTTTTTTAATTCATGGACCTTGCTTTGATTCATGAATGAGCCACTGTGAGAGAGTGGAATGTAAACAAATTAAAATAACTTTGGGGAAGACAGTGGAGGGAAACCAGAGCAGATACTGTGAACGATGCTACTGGGATGAACATAGACAGGGTCGATTACCATATTTGCAGGCGTATAAGATGCACCTGTGTATAAGACGTGCCCCATTTATACACTGGGAAATACTACTTGCCGACGTGTAGGACACACCAGAGTATAGGACCCACACACCCCATTTTCAAACAGTATTTTTCGGGGAAAAGAAGTGAGTCTTATACACCAGAAAATACAGTAATGTCTTCGGTGTGTGTGTATATGTGCATGTATGTGGGACTATTTAAAGACAGAATTTTTTTTACAGCCTCAACATGAGGCTGCTTCTACTTCATAAAAATATCATCAAACCCCAAGTATCAAACTGCAGTCCTAACAAGGCCATCCAACTAATTGTATGATACCTTTTTTTTTTTTTTTAAAAGTGAACATATTCCACTGTCTGGCTAACAATTAGATATAGGGGTGGGGATGGTGAGAACAAAGGTTTGAGAAAACACTTTTGGAGTCTAAGGCCATTTCTGCACTAGACTGTTGTAGCGCTATGATTCCACTTTCAACATCCTATGAAATCCTGGAGTTTGCTGTTTCGGGAGGGGCCAGATGGAAATGTGCGGAAATGGCTTTAGTGAGCACGTTTGTGAGTGGGTGGGTGAGGAGAAATTACAGCTAGTAAGTGATTCCTTGAGAGCCAGCACGATATAGTGGTTTGAGTGTTAGACTGTGACCTTGGAGATCAGAGTTTGATTCCCTGCTTGGCCACAGAAGCCCACTGGGTGACCTTGAGCACATCATACACTGTCAGCCCCAGAACCCCCTGTGGTAGGGTCGCCTTTAAGACACACAACAACAAGAGATTTCTTTATGAGTGAGTGTGGGATAGGGTTTGAGTACTGAACTTGAACTTTGGGAGATCAGGGCTTGAATCCCAGTTCAGCTGTGGAAACCCACTGGGCAGTCCTTGGACAAATCATCTTCTCATTATGTGGGATTATGTAGGATGTGACTTTAAAATGCAGGCAAAGACAAAGGGCAATAAAAGATGGGTAATAAAATTCCCACTCTGTTCGCAACAGAAAAGTAACTTCCCTTGAGATCTAGGCTGCTCCTGTCCTCTATGAAGCTAACTGCACCTTTCTTAGGCAGAGAACATTGACTTCTCAAGAAACATCTGGAAAAACTTTAAGGCATGGTATAGATAAAACTTGCCAGTTGTAGTCCAAATGAAAGAGTTTTACCTTTGTTAGAAGTAAAAACCTCAGAGAATTAAGTCCATTGCTCCGTCTTGTTTAAGTTCTCCAGATTTGGTATTTTCAAATCCCAAAAACATATTCAGGGGTAGCCATGTTTCACTGTGCAGCAAAGTACAACAAGATCCACAAAAGAGCAATACCTCCATTGGCCAACCATAATGCAGAAAATACATTGGGCAAGCTTTCAAAAGTTCACTGGCTTCTTTGTCAGACAAAGATGCTAACAGTGATTAAAACCATACAAGAGAAAGAACGTGATGATATTAGAGTCACCTCCTACCTTTTGGCCATTTCCGCACTACACTGCTATAGTGCTACTATTCCACTTTCAACCTCCTGTGGAATTCTGGGGTTTGTAGTTTACTGAGGCCCAAGAGCTCTCTGGCTGAGAATTCTAAATACCCCTTCTTGAAACTGCAAACCCCAGGATTCCAGGATTCCACAGGATGCTGAAAGTGTAATGCACTAGAACAGTCTAGTGCAGAAATGAGCCTAGTTTGGAAGATGCCTGAGGCAGTCCCTGAGGAGAGAATGAACAAGGAGCCCTGGTGGCGCCCTGGTTAAATGCCAGTACTGCAACCACAAGGTTGTGAGTTCGATCCTGCCGGGCTCCAAGGCTGACTCAGCCTTCCATCCTTCCGCAGGTCGGTAAAATGAGTACCCAGCTTGTTGGGGGCAATTAGCTAAAACACATTGTAAACCGCTTGGATAACACTCAGTTGATAAGCGGTATAGAAATGAATGCTGCTGCTGTTGTTGTTGCTACACGCCGAGCAGATGACCGGGCTGCCAAGTGCTAGGATGGCTGCATTTCTGGAAGGTGCAGGCAGGGCTTCCATTCCTGAACGAGGAGCCCCTTCCTGCTCCCTCCTCGTTATCTAGACATAGGCAGCCTGCAGTCTCTCCCAGCGCGTGTGGCTTCTGCTGCCAGGAATCCCGAGCTTTCTTTCCATTGGTGCAGAGGAGCCCACGGAGCTGGCCCCCTCTTTAAAGTCCTCCCCCACATCCTCCTCCTCCTCCTCCTCCTGGGCGCACAGACAGTCGAGGCTGTTCCGCTCCGAGAGTGCGAGCTCCCCTTGCTCTCTGCTTGCTGGTCGTGTTTTCCTTGGCCATGGCTGGGATCTGATCTCGCGAAAACAAAGCGCTACAGTCTCCGCTTCTGCGGCCGGCTCGTCCGTCGCTCGCTGGCTCCTCTTCTCTCCTCCCGTCCCCCTCCCCAGACCCCGGCCGCCTTTTAAAAAAGAGAGAGAGAGAGAGAAAGGAAGGAAGGAAGAGATGGCTTTACCTGCTTCCTTGCTGAAGTTGTAGAAGTGGCCAAGTCCTTGATGGAATGCCCTGCGGGCTGTCAGAGAGAAGGAAGAAAAGTCCTCGTAATCCTACGGCTGAAAAGTTGGGGGGTATGTTTTTGAAGCCCTGAAATCCTGATTATTTTTTCCCCTAAAAAATAAAATAAAACTAAATCTTCTGTGCACCTGAGAGGACTCTGAATGCCCTGCCCTGCGGCTTGAAATCAGGTACCTTCAAGGCTCCATACTGCTGTTCTCTTTGATGCTTCTCTAACCCTCTGCTTCCTTCGCTCTGGAATAGTAAAAAAAAGGTATTTCTTGTGCGATTCTACCAGAAACCTCTTTATTTGGCTTTTGCTTGGCATCGGCAAACAGGGTTCCCTCCCTTGTTTCAGGTTTCCATTTTCTTTGCTCCATTACTTTCTGTGGCCATTTTTCAGGAGGGGTTTCCTCCGCCCTTATCAGTGGATCCTGAATGCCAAGTACTGGGCCAGTTCCTGTATCTTTTCATTTTTTGTAATTAGGGTTTTGGAGGGTCTTGAATTCCTATGGGCTGCATGTTGCCTGAATGCTGGTGGATGTGATCTCTTCAGTATCAAAGGGCCAAGGTGGAAATGGTTGAAGAAGGTTACAGTTCTCTGTGCAGGTTTGTGCTGGATAACCTCACCATGACTTTACCTTCTAACAGATCCTAGATATCGCTGTAGGGCAGACTTTCCCAAGTCCAGTGCCCTCTAGCAGCCTTTGGGCTACAGCCATGCTTGCTGGGGATGATGGGAGTTGTAGTCCAACCCGTCAGAATGTAGCAAATTGGGGAGGGCTAGTTGAGGAGGAATTACA
The DNA here is from genome assembly GCA_948474755.1 of Ctenosaura bakeri. NCBI lineage: Eukaryota > Metazoa > Chordata > Lepidosauria > Squamata > Iguanidae > Ctenosaura > Ctenosaura bakeri. The sequence continues at coordinate 774,076 of CAOLHI010000197.1, read as the reverse complement.
GTTCATCTTCCAGTTCCCTATACTCACATTGAACTGATAATGTAAAATGGAGAAAAAGCATAGCATACACACGCAAAGAGTAAAGATTGTACAGTGTTACACTGATATAAATCTTGATATCTGATAGGGAATGACGTACTTTGGATTTTTTTGGTTTTTGTGGACTGGAAAATTATTCTTTCTGCAGTCAAGAGAGGTCACAGCTGTTTGTTTAATGTTTTGCTTTTTTAAATACTGGGGTTCTGGGTAATATAATTTTGCATTTTTATACAATAAAAAGCCACTGGAATCATAGGTGGGCTGTATGTTACTCCTGCAGCCCCTGTTTTTGTTTAGAGTAGATCTCCACCGTAAGCTTAAGCATACAGATTTGAACCCTGATGGCAGCGGAATGCATTTCCAAGTAAGCTTTAGAATTAAAGCCTTAGTTTAATGTCTTCTCTTGCCAGATTCACAAAACATCCCATGCAGCAAGTTCCTTTGGCCTATATGCTATATCTTTGGTGCCTCTTCTGGCTTTTTATAAGCCTAACAGTTATCAAAACATTGCAATATAGCTAAGGTAAAAAAAGAAAGAAAGCCAGTGTTTACTGTGGAGGCAAAAATATTCTCACTCTGTGGTAAAAGGGATAAAAACAAAATGCCTCATATGACATTTTGTTTAGCATTCTAAGAAATAGACTTAAGCGGCAATCTTGCATCCATTTTCATAGGAGGTGGGCTGTGTTCTCAACCTGAAGGAAAGCAGGGATATTCAAGGTGCAATCTTAGAAATATGATTTTAGACTGGGAAGCTTTAAAACCGGTTTGTGCACATGGAAAGGGAATAGCTATCTCTGACTGTTATAGGAAAAAGCAATAAACAGTCTTTTGGCATCTTATCAATAAACAGACTTTTTGTGTCATAAATGCCTGTGAACCAGAATCTACTCAGTCAGAGGCATGAAAGAGGTCATCGTTCTAGTTTCCCATCCTTTGCTTGAAGTTGATAGGAGAGCAGTTTTAGGTTTAGGGCACAAGTGGGCAGCTCATGGCCTCCATATGTCCTTTAGAAGCCTTGGCTGCAACCTATTATGGTGGGTGCCCAAGCCTGCTGCTCAGCTGTTCTTCCCCAGTGAGAGTGCACACTTCCCCTCACCCAACTGATTGGCACCCTTCCCAGAGCCAGTCAGTGGGACAATGCAGGGAGGATGCAGAGGAAAGATTTTCTTTGGCGGGGGAAGATTTATTTGGAGAGGCTCTGAGGCTGAGAGTGTGTGTGAGTGGCCCAAGGTCCCCAGTGGTTTTCCATGGCGGAGTGGAGATTTGAATCCTATTCTCTACAGGCATAGTCCAAGGCTCAAAGCACTACAAAATGCTGGCTCTGTAGTGTAAGATGATATGCATATGAGAAAAGTTGTCTCTGCTCTGTAAAAGCTTTGGACACAGTCAGTCTGCTAGGTTTTAAAATGCCATGAGCTGATGAACATTAACAAGCAGGCAGGACATGCTGTGTGTGTGTGTGTAATATAGGGATTAATTTGTGTGCACCTGTTGGACCTTTGAATAAATGTGAAATGGATTTTGTTCTCACGATCAATGTGGCTCTCACCACCAGCTAATGGTCGTAACATGATACCCATTTCCCATGTAATGAATTTTTTTCTTGCTTTACTGCAGGGGGCTGAGTTTTGAAGGACGGATGCCTGAAAGGCAGACATTTTACAACTGCATAATTAGCATGCAGGAGCAGACCCTGCTTGGGTAGGCAGTGTTTCTTTCTGTTTAGTTGGCATGCTACATATGAAAGAATAATTCTCTGAAGTATTGGTAGTTGTGGGAGTTCTGTAGGGCCACATGCCCATAACCCATCTACTGTTAATTGTTCAATATTCTTCCATGTACCATCAGCACAATATTTTTCATAAATATTGTATTTATACTGGTGGTCAGCACAATTTTTTAAAAATCACTTTTCGCCTCAAAAATAGCAAGTGCTGTTCAGTACAGCACCATTGCTTCTTTCTGGTGTGTTTCTTCTTGGATTGCATGGAGAACCATATCAAGTGCATTTGTATCCACGCCATATTGAACCTACAGTCATTTCTCTACATTTGCGGATTTAACCTTCACAGATTTGATTATTTGTGAGTTTCTCCAATCCCTGCCCCCCACAAATCTCAGATGCTTTTTTTCCAGGGGAACCTTCCCTCTTGACAGCTCTGTTCAGGGGCCTTTTTAAAACCTGCCTCTGGTCTTTGGCTTCCTCCACCAGACCCTGCCTGGCCAGCTAAGGATGGCTCGCACCCCAATTTCTCAGTACCACAAACCCTCTAGGGATAGCCCCACACACACATGAGGAAAGAGATGAATGAGAGAGAAGAATTATAGGGGCCACTGTGCTGACCCATCCTCTTTCCATCTTCTTTCCTTCACCTGGTTTGGGTCTTGGGTGTCTGTTCTCCCCACCTTGCCTGAGCTCCCTTCCTTCAGACACAAACACATATTTTGATATTTTTGATTTTTTCCCCATTTTTGCAGGGGTCCTGCACCCCAAGCCTAGTGAATGTGAAGGGCTAGCAATGTAAGATTCTTACTTACATGATAGGCTTATGGGGATATATGTCCTTTCTACAATGGGGATACAAATAGGGAAGCTTTTCGTTTGATTTTAGCCTGAGGGATTAGACTAGGGTTGAGAGGTGATAATGTGGCTCTCCAGATGTTATTGGACAGCAACTCTCAGTTGGCTGTGCTAGCTGGGGCTGGAAGCTGTGATCCAACAGCTCCTGAAGGGCTGCATGATATCCATTCCTGGATCAGACCCTTCCTTCCCAGCCATGTGTGTAGAGAGGGCTTGGGCTCTTGAAGAGGTTGACCTAGGAACGTCTAGCTTGCTAGGCTGAAGAAATAGGCCATCATAGTTCATTTGCTTCTGCAAGCAGAAAGGTAAGAGTTTCATATTAGGGACCAATCCTAAGCCCCTTTTGTTATCTGTAGATAGTGGCAAGGCCATTAGGTACTGTAGACTTTGTGTTCCATGGGTGAGAGGTAGGGCCACTTTTGGAGGCTTCCCAGGTACTGGGAAGGATAAATCAACTACCTGAAATGCAATGAGGCTAAAAATATTTGAGGGAACATCAGTGAAGGCCTTGGATCTACTGGATCCCAAGCCCCCTTGTTTGCCAGAAATGCCACAGAAGTGTGCTGGCTCTGGAGGTGGTCTTTATTTTTTCTTCTGTTTAAGTAATAGTGGATTCTCTTCTTCTCCCCTGCTCCTCACATCTTAGAATTTCTCTGCCTTTTTTTGAAGTAATATAACTGAACAGCTAGTAGGCTGCTCTGTGGCCTAACATTGCCTACAAGGCAGTTATTTGGAAAGGAAACACATACAAAAATTAATATTTGAATAGAGAGTTGCTGGAATTTAAGGCTGCCAGCCTTGCTGTCTAATCTGGATGCCCATCTCTTTCCCATATTTATTATTTCCTTATTTATTCAAAGCATTTATTTCTGACCTCTCAACCTACCAGTGCCCCTGAGACAATGCATCTTGGGGTGAAACACTTTAGTAACATTAAATAAATAATCAAAAAACAATTTAAAAAAGTCAAAATTATTTTAAAAAATTTTGTATTGAAATAGTATGTTTGCTTGGCAATGGTGAAGAAAATCTGAGTTTGGAAAAGTTACTTTTTTTTACTGTAACTTCCAATATGCCTCAGCATGGTTTGTGGCTAACCTGTGGTATTCCAGGAGTTGTTGTCTTTTGTCATAATAACAGCAACACTTTTTAATGCACTCTTTTTTATTGATTTGAACGTGCCAGGATTGAGCCTTGACATTGGTGATGGTCGCCAGGGCTGAGACTTGCCTGAAGTTAAACCCTGGCTGTTTCTCAGAACTCTAAAATTATACTTCTGCAGGCGCTGAGATTAACACAAGTGCCTGTTATGGGGGGTGCATTGCCAGCTGTCTGAGTGGATTAGCCTTTGTTTTGCTCTTCTCCCCTCCTCTCCCCCAAAAACCATGTCTGGCAGAGGACTATTGTTAGTTGGCTTCTTTTTTTAGGCAACAGAAAGAGAGAGGGTTCCCCCCCAAGACTTTTCATGCTGTGATTCCGTCTTGTTTTCAGTACTTTATGTGCTGTGTGTGTATACACTGACAACTATATGCCGGAAAGTAATTGAATTTTTAGAAATCAAGATTATGTTTAAGCTAGCACCGGGGGCGGGGGGGAGTGGGGTAGGATGCCTCTCATAAACTCTTCTGTCATGTTGTGTGATTGATTACTGAAAAGCAGGTGGGGGTGCATTTGCAGTGGCTTGTGAAGGATCACAAAAGTCTTGGCCCACTGTGAGAGGCCAGTCTTGCACCATTTCCGCACTACAGTGTTAAAGTGCTGCTATTCCACTATCAACCTCCTATGGAATTTTGGGGTTTGTAGTTTAGGGAAGGGCACTTCAAATTCTCAGCCAAAGAGCTCTTTGGTCTCAGTAAACTACAAACCCCAGAATTCCACAGGGCGTTGAAAGTGGAATAGCAGCAGTTTAACACTATAGTGCGGAAATGGTCTTGGTCATGGTGGAAGCAGTCTGTCCTTGTTGCTGATTCGACAGGGCTGACCTTTCCTATCTTTTGTGCTGTACTGAGAACTGGCAATTAAAGTGCCAAGGTATGATGTCAAGATACATAGCGGTCCCCCAACTTTGGTCCTCTAGGTGTTTTGGACTTTGGCTCCCAAATTTCCTGACTGTTGGCCAAGTTGGCTGGAGCTTCTGGGAGTTGAAGTCCAAAACACTTGGAAGACCAGCATTTGAGAACTACTGAGATAGGACATGTGGTCTTTTTTGTTCTGGCCCTGGGGACATTTCCTGCTCCACCCAGCACCCATTTACAATAAGGACGAAACAGCGCTATGTATCCTCTCATTGCCACGTGGCCAGAATTGATTGGCTACATGACATTGTTCCCTATGTGAACCTGGGTTTGCTGGGATTGCTTGAGGGATAGAAAGACAATTTTTTTTGGTATAATTTTTATTGAAATTGGTCTCAAAATAACCCCCCCTCCTCACACTTCCCTGCTTGAATCTTCCAGTTGAAATTGCTTGTTTCCATTCCATTGCAGACATAATTTCCATCTTACAGAGAGAACAGTTACATGATTTCTTCTTTGATTTCTTATACATTTATATCCTTACCCAATCCAATACTCTTTTCCATTCTTTCTCAAAGTTCTGGATAGATTTATTCTTCAAAGGAAATGCTAACTTTTCCATCTCTATCATATCCAGAATTTTTAACTTCCATTCTTCTATACCAATATATTTCTTGTAGAAAGACAATTTTAAATGGCACCTAAGCAGCATCTTTGGTGTAGTGGTTTGAGCATTGGACTATGAATCCCCACTCAGCCATGGAAACCCACTGGGTGACCTTGTATAAGTCACACTCTCTCTGCCCCAAAGGAAGGGAAAGGCAAACCCCCTCTGGATAAACCTTGCCAATAAAACCCATGATCGGTTTGGGAGGGCACACAACAGCAACAAGCAGTAAAGAGGGGAAATAATGGATGTGAACAGCCATGAGGAATAAGATGAAGTCTTTTTGGTAATGATGGGGACCATTTGCTTCCTTCAAAAACAGTACTTCTACCCTGCTGATGTTGATGGGAGAATGTTCAGCACAACACTAATTCTTGAATAATGTGATGTGCCCTTTAATAAGGTAAGGATTATAAGACATTTTCAGAGTGAGTGTTGCAAGTCGATATGAATGCTCGGTCAGTGGAGACAATGGGACACATGCAATTTAATTAGGGAACCATGTGATCTTCACCCCTGTTTTACTGCTGTCTTCAGGTTACTGCAAACCAAAAATAAACATAATTCTGAAATAGGTATCTTTTGCAAGCCTGTTCATTTCTGTTTTTAAATCAATCTTTCTAACCTTTAATAATAGTTTCAGGGATTTCTCTTCGTTTGAATTCAGATATTTTCTGGTAGTGGGCAGAATTATAAAAACTGCTAGGATATTCATGTGTGTAAATGCATTTTCAACCCAGTATTGGTTTCCTCCTTTTTAAAAAAAATCACTTTCAAGATGATCTCAATATCAGGATTTTATGTTGCAGGAAAGCTTCCACTCATGAACCTTTGGAGAGAAGAATTCACACCCAGTACCAATTTCTTTTAAAATACCCTGAGGATTGTGAGGCCCTTCATATGTTTTTTAGACTGCAGTTACCATCTGCCCCAGCCACCGTAGTTAATGATGAGGAATGCTGGGAGGTGCAGTTCAACAACTTCTTAAGAGCTGCACAGTTTCCATCTCTGTTTAGCACAAAATGTGTAGACTGTCTAGTTTGTCTCTTTTATCCTTCTTATCTGTTGGAGTCACTTCTTTGGTGCAAATAGCCTGAGGACTGTGCTGTAAGTGGCATCTTTTGCTTTTTTTTTAAATGTTCTCCAATTTTTTTGTTCCTAATCTGTTTTATATTAAGTGTTTCTAGTATAGTAGGGTATTCATTCCTATAGTACGATATTTAATCCTAGAATAAATAGATGAATTTTGATGAACCAGGAAGATTAATACATAAGTATATATATTTGTATCTTTACTCTAGTTAAATAAATTCAGATGCACATTCCATTTTTGCAAATTAAACATTAACTAATGGAGTCCGGTGCCACAAGATATGAGGATAGTTGCTAGCTGAGGTGTTTTTTTGAATATGCAAAACACCTATGCTCTCAAAGCAATTTGACAGAAATTACTCCTGCGAGGGCAGCCTGGCCTATGATCCCTTGTCAATTACAATTTGACCTATGTGGTTATGCTATAAACTGTCTTTATTCAATGATCCTAATTTGAAGATTGTGAGACAACCTTTTTTTTTTTAATAGAAAAAATGAAATGACTGTGGGATTTATACTTTGGATCAGTAGACAGAGTAAAAATTCTTGCCATTTTCAATATTCCAATTACTAAGCAGCTACCTGTGAGTGTATTATACTTGCAGCACTTTTTGCTGTGTGTGTGTTTGTGTGTGTGTGTGTAGTCCGTCATCTCTGAGTCCTCCCTGTCCATTCCTCCTGTGTTAGAAACATTAATTATATTTGTAGGGAAACTGCAACCACCAAGTCCAGTTTATAACTGTTTGTTGAAAATTACTTAATTTGAGATTAAAGAATTTAGATTTGAGTGGAATGCAAAGTTAGATTGTCCTGTCCAAGAAATCAATGGAAACTGCCCTAGCTTCAATATCTAAAATATATTTAGATCTAAAACTATTTTTGGTTCTGTGAAAATTGGTGTTTTAGGTATATTGTACACCATTATGCCTCTTTAATAATAAATTACCTGCTTCAGATAAATGTTTGTGAAGTCATACATCATGGCGGTATGTGGTTCAGTGGTCATCTCTTTCTCATTGAATGGATCACAATGCGTTAATTTTGTATTTGAATAATCTTTGGCATTTGTGGATACACTTAAGCTTCCTAAATACTTTAAAAGTACCAGATCCTGTCTGATCTTGGAAGCTAAGGAAGGAGACTCCTGGTTAGTACTTGGATGGGAGACTGTCAATGAATACCAGGTGCTGTAGGCTATATTTCAGAGGAAGAAACTGGGAAAACTGCCTCTGAGTACTTGCCTAAGAAAATCCTATGAAATCCATGTGGTTGCGATGAGTTGACAGGTGACTTGAAGGCACATACACATGTTATTTTAAATTATATCCCTGCAATATGTAATTTAACTGATGGTAAATGTGGTTGGATCCTGCATGCCCTTAAAAGACTCATATTCCAAGGCTGGAAAGAAAAACATTCATCATCTATTGATCAATTGTCAGAAGATCTGAGTGCTTCAGTAATGCATGAATGTGTATCTAGAGATGCCAGCTTAAAGAAAATATGTTTTTGGAAATATAGTCAGCTAATCTTAATGTGCATCCCAATTTCTCCCTATGTACTCCATTTCTTTTTTGCATTTTCTTCCTTTTTTCCATCATTCTTTGTAATTACGTGTTTTAAAATCCAATATTTTAAAAAAGTAATTAAATGGCAGGGGGCAGTGAATCCACTCCATGTTTTAGTCTGAACTCAAGAAACTATCGAGATATTGAATTATATTCCCAAAATAGATACAGCACCTTGAGTATATGTGCCAGTGTGGTGTAGTGGTTTGAATCTTAGACTATGATTCTGGAGACCATGGTTAAAATCCTCCCTTGGTCCCAAAGGGTGATCATGGGCAAGTCATACTTTCTCAGCATCAGAGAAAGGAATGGCAATCCCCCTCTGAACAAATCTGACCAAGAAAACCCTGGCCATTTCCGCACTAGACTGTTTGGAATCCAGGATTCCACAGGATGTTGAAAGTGGAATCATAGCGCTATAACAGTCTAGTGTGGAAATGGCCCAAGTGATAGGTTCATCTTAGGGTCACCAAGTTGGAAAAGACTCGAAGGCACACAACAACAACATTTTTGTATCTCCTTTGAAGTATGGGAAGCCACAAGCTGCAATTGATTAACAGAGCCATAATTTATTGCTTTTAATGTTTTTAACGCTTTTTTTTTTGTCATTTCTAACTGTATGTTTTAAATTGGTTTAAAATGTTGTTGGTAGTTCAATTGCATTTTAACATTTTTTTTGGTATGTTTTAACTGTATTTTAATTTGTAACCTGGAATGAGTCACAGTTTTGGGAAAGGGGTGGGTTATAAGTAAAGTTAAAAATCACTATCAGCATAATAAATTTGTATTGTATTCTTGCTGATCAAGCTGAGTATGTTTTGTAATGAAATTGTTGATCAATGAATATTATTTATGAGTCCAATGAATATTATTTTAGAAAAAGAGAGAGAAAAGGCCAAGAGGGGACAAAACTAGACAGGGCTTTGGTCTCATCCAAAACACAGAATTTCTTACATTCTTACCTTTATCTGAATACCAGAGGCTGGGGGTAAACAAGGGCTCCCTGCATGTAATATTTTCTTAAACACCTAGTTGACCATCTCTGGAAAAATAATGCTGCACTTAATTGATATTTTGGTATAATTCATAAGGGTTTTTTCTTAGCTTTTAGACTTGGAATGGAAAGTGATTCTTCAGCAGCTGTTGATCTGGTACAGTTACTACTGTATAGGAGATAGTTGCTTGTGGGCTAATGGTCACCCAATTATGTATGTTTTAAAACTTTTCTGTGACAAGGATGGCCAACGATAAGTTTATGACCTATATAGCCCTATGCAGCTTGGATCCAGACTATCTGAAAAACATCTCCTAATATGAGTCTGTTTGAGTTTTAAGATCCTTGAGGGATGATTTTCTTTTCGTGCCACCACTATCACAAATATATCTGGTGAAGATATAGGAGAGAAAAACTTCTTGCTGGTTGCTCACAGACTGTTGAATTCTTTCTTGTGGGAAGCTAGGATGGCCCTTCTCTTTTTTTGCCAAGAGGGAAAGACCTTGCTGCTTACAGTGGCATATCTAGCGTAAACAGCACCTAGGACAAGTATGGAAGTTGTGCTCCTACTTTCTTAACTCTACTCCCACCCCACCTCTACATGCATGTCTTCTTTGCGTACTCCTGGCATTGGCACTTAGGGCATATAGCCTACTTGCCCCACCCTAGATATGCATCTGCTATTTACTCAGACCCTTTAAGTGTTCCCTGTCTGGTGGAGAACGTCTTTTAATTGGATTGTGTTATATTTGAATTTTTATCATTATTATTAAATTTTAACTTCCTTTTGAAAACTTTTAAATTAATATTTTTAATATTATTGTTTGTATTTTTAACCTTGTAGTATCTCTAGTTTTAACTATATTTTGTGTTAACTCAAATTGGGTACTGCCTTGAGTCCCATATTTGGAGACAGATGGACTATAAATTAAGTAAATAAATCTCTAGATTGGTGAGTAACAATAATAAAAGCTGAATAAAAGTAGACACAGACAATACAATGATTAGATACACAAGGCAGCAGTTTTACTCCTCTTTGGAGGAGCAGTCTATTGGTTTTATTTTTCCAGAGAGCTTGACAGAGATGTTTTTTAGGTAGGAGTATTAGAAAAGCCATTGTACTCCCCCTCAGTATGTACCTGGTGCTGTCTCCTGAAAACAGCTCTAGCTCAGAGAAACGGTATATCCTAGCCTTTATGACTTTATTTGCCAGTCCCTTCATCCAGTGAACATTTTGTTCCCAAAATAACAGTTTCGTTCACAATATTTTATTTATGCTGGCCAATTAAAAATCTGTGAGCATCCTGAGATTTTTCATTTTTAAACTTTGCACAAATCTAAGTAACATGGACATTTTGGATTCTCTCATGTTTGATTTTACTAGTCAAAGGAGTACTTGCACAGACTGGATAATAGTCTTTCAAAAGCAGAATCATCAGTGTAATTGCCTAATCAGATAGTTGGTCACCAAAATTGAAAACTAATTGCAAATTGTGAAGAATGTAGTCTACAATCAGCCCTCCACATTTGTTATGGTTAGGAGCACAGAAGCCCTGCAAAAGTGGAAAAACCACAAATACCAAAATGTGTGTGCATGTCTGTGGGAAGAGGGCCGGGGCGTGGTGGGAGAATGGATACCCAAGGTCCAAAACAGGTCAAAGAGAGGAAAGGGAAAGTGGGTGGGTCAACATGCTAGCATGCAGTGGCCCCTCCACAACTGCAAGGGTTTGGGTAACAGAACCATTACAAAATTGGAAAAACTGTGAATAACTTCCCCCATGATCCCCCTCCCATTCCTCTACAGAGCTCCCCCTCCCATTCCTTTGCCTCTGGCCCTGGCACTCTCAAGGGGAGTTAAAAAGACTAGGTAAGGGTTTACTGATACTTTCTCTTCAGGTGGAGAAGAGCAGAGTGCTGAATTCTGGTATTCTAGCTACTTCCAGTCACCATCTTGAGAAAGGAGATTCCTCTCAGGGGGAGGGGGAGGAGCAAAGAAAACACCTGATCAATCAGCAGACATTAAACAGCAGAATGTGCAAGGATGTGGCAGAGAGGACATGCCTCCAGCAGTGAAGGGGGCTTTACTCACCCAAAAGAAAAAAATGCTCATCTTAAACACAAGCCTGGGATCAGAAATGCAAAGAAATGGGAGGAGGAGAATGGAATGGGGGGAGGCAGGCAGATGCCTCGCAAATAATCAGATTTGCAAAGGTCAAACTCACAAACGTGGAGGGAGGACTGTATTTCCCCTCTCACACCCATCTCCTTCTTTGGGTTGGGGGGGCACTGGGGCCAGGTTTGTGATGTTAAGGAATCAGGCTGTGAGTTGTCTTTAGCTGGCCAGTCAGTGGCTAGTGGAGGAGGAGGAGGACGACAACGATGACGACAGTGACTACCAGAGGCAAGTTTTTAAGGGGCTGTGTTGCCTGATTGGATGCAGAGAGAGAAAGTTCCCCTGGAGAAGAAGCGCCCTAGGTGGAGGGGGGTGGGTGGGTGGGTGGAGAAAGGATTGGAGAATATTGCAAGTAATCTGCAAATGTGGAGGGCTGATTGTATAGTGTTCTCTCTGGAAAAAGAGTATGGTACTTTTCTGTCAGGAAGCAAGATGAATTTTTGGTCTTCACCAAGATTTTAGTATCTCTAAATAATAAAATTTTTAGTAGAATGAGAAGAAAACACACTTTCGTCCAAAGAAGAGGCAGCAAATATAACACAGAGGTTGGATTCGGAACTGAACAATGGTAAAAGCATCAGGAAACCTGGGGCCTTCCCTCACTGCATTGTTACAGTGCTATTATTCCACTTTAACATCATGTGGAATTCTGGGGTTTGTAGTTTACTGAGGCCAAAGAACTCTCTGGCTAAGAATTCTAAATGCCCCTCCCTAAACTGCAAACCCTAGAATTCCACAGGATGTTGAAAGTGGAATAATAGCATTATAACAGTGCAGTGTAGGAAGGACCTTGGTATTGTCCGTTAACTTTCTCCAACTCAAACTCTACTCTCCTTCTCAAACCAAGAACCAGTATAGTATAGTGCTTTGAGTATTGGACTAGGTCTTCAACAGGCCAAGGTTCAAATTTCTCCTTGCACATGGAAACCCCACTAGGTGATCCTGGGCAATTCAGTTCAAGTTGCCAGAATGAAAGCTGGAGAGGGCTCCTGTACTTCTAATGTCTAGAAGAGGGAATTTCAGCAGGCATTGTTTGTTACCTGGTTGTATGACATGCAGTACCTGCTGAATTTCCCACTTCTATGCAAGGACAGAGATCCAGCATAGTGTAGTGGTTTGAGTGTTGGACTAGGACTCCAGGAAGCCAGGGTTAAAATCCCCACTTGGCCTTAGAAACCTAGTGGGTGACAGGGGCACAAACTGATCATGTGTTGGAATTTCTCATTGTCCGATAGAGATCTCTCTCTGTCTTCTATCAAGTCTTGTTGTTTTGTGCCTTCAAGTTGTTTCCAATTTATGGCAACTCTAAGGCAAATATATCATGGAGTTTTCTGGGGGCTGAGAGTATGTGATGTGCCCAAGGTCACCCAGTGGGTTTCCATGGCCAAGTGGAAAATCGAACCTTTTTTTTACAGAATCCAGTGATCAATGCTTAAACCAATGTAACATGCTGTTACCTGGTGGCAATTTCTTCTGACTTCAAGACTTCATTGACTTCATTAGCAAGCCTTCCTGTTTCCAGAACCAATTGCTTAAATGGTTTCTGAAGAGGTACAAGAATCTTCACCCACCAGTGTTGCGGCCTTCACCTCAGCGGAGTTTGGAGTCCGTCCTTTCACAGCTGTCTAAGAAATCTTTTGAGCCAATGGCAATTTGTGACATCTGTATACTGTCTTCTTAGTAGCAATAACATCTGTCAGAAAAACAGTGTGCCCTTCATGTAGGCATGTCTTCTGTGAAGTTCCACAAGGGCAAAGTGGTCTTTAGATGGGACATTTCCTTTCTACCGAAAGTGCTATTGGCTTTTCCTTTGAACCAGGATATTGTCTTACCTGTGTTTATGCAGAATCCTACATTGGAACTGGACCATGCCCTCCGTTGCCTTGGTTTTTGATGAGCACCAGCTTTTCTACATTGACAGGACTGCTGCTTTCCATAAGTCCCAGAGATACTTTCTGTGTTTCTTTTCAGACAAGAACTGTTTGCCAGTTTCATCTAAGTGTGTCTCGAAGTGGGTCACTTTGACCATCCATCTGTGTTAGAAATTGGCAAAGCAAGAACCTCCAGTTTATGTACGCAGCCACCCGACAAGAACTGTGGCTACTGTACTGGTCTTTCTGAAAGTCGTGGCACTGGAGGACATTTTAGGGTGGCTGTATGGTCAAAGCCTCTGACCTTTATTACTCACTTGGTGCCAGATCCAGAGCTGAAGCTGCCTTTGGGAGAGCTGTGCTGTTCTCTTGTATCATATGACTGTCCTTCTTTCTGTAGTGAATAGATTGCTAATCTTGAGATCGCACAGAAGAAGGATGGCTGCTTACGGGTGTCACAAGATTGAGATTTGTTGCCCAGCAGAGGGTCCAGAATAGCAAAGCAAGATGAGTTAGAAGTTAAGGAAAGGAAAGGTTTATTTCTGCAGCAGAAATAGGTTCACACTTTGTGGAGATCCAAAGTGAGACAAAACATATTTCACCAATACCCACCTTATATATGCTAAACAGGTGGGTTTACTCATGTAAACATTCAGAAAACAATTAATGCTTAGTTTAAAGCACATCTTCTCTGTCTGGCATCTATCGACATTAACCGTCCCAATCTGTTTATCATTTTTAGATACCATATGATAATTCAACAGGAACTTAGGTGTTTGCTTACTTCAGAGAGTCTGTTACCTTAAACAGGATACGTGATTAACAGTAGCAAATCAAGGAGGAAGCTCCCTTTTCTCACCTAGGTGTTAAGACACAAGATGGGGCCAAGCCTCACAATCTAGCCTATGTGATCCTCTTGCTTCTAGGAGTTAAACTTATCAAGACTTTTGAGTTCAGATTGGAAAAGGAAAATTTCTAACATTGAGCGTGAGGGTTTCATTATTATTATTTTTATCACATCTGTACATGCAGCTCTTTGAGTGGTCATCTGTGAATTCACACAACACTTGCCCTTTCTCCCCTCTGTGTGTCCTGCTATCCCTAGCCCCTTGTCTGCTGCTTTGGTGTCCAGGAATTGAGGGTATGAGCAGGAATCTGGCTGATCGCATCGATCAGGGGAAGAGAGATTACTGCCAAAATGCTTACTTAGCACCTCTAGAAGTTCTGAATGATGCACTGCACAGGCATAGCAAACCCATTGGTGTGAGTTCACAGGTGACCTGTCACAGAACTCCAGTTCCAGGTAAGCAACCCATCCATCCCCTACTGATGATTGAGGAACAAAGAGTTCTCAAGTATTCTTCTCCAATTTAGTGCTCTCTAGAGCTGTAACTACAGCTTCCAGAAATTATTGCCACTGGCCATTGTGGCTAGGTCTGATGGGAGTTATTGGCAAAAAAGTTTAAATAGCATCATTTTCAGGACAACTGCTTGAGAGGATAGAAATCATCTCACAGGGATAGTGAAAACTAAATTCTCCCCCACACCCTGGCTCCTCTTTTTCTGCTTGTGGGAAATAGTCAGATTGACTAAAAAAAAAAAAAGAGAGAGAGAGAGAGAGAGAAATAGAAGGTTCTTATCTTTTCTCAGATTTCAACATTTGTCAGCTCTTTATAGCAACCACATGCTTTTGGGGTATATGGTGAGGGTCCTACCCCTCCTTCATTATATTGAGGCAAGCAATGATGAGTTATATATATTTATCTAAGTAATTGTTGGCCTCAGTGATTGCTGGTTAGGGGCTATGCTGGCTGGGGGATTCTGGAGGTCATAGTGCATAAACTATTTTTCTACCCCCCCCCCCGTATTTTGATAATAAGCCTGTCTCTATGGATTGTATTTCTGATTTCATTTGTGACAAATAAATATGGAAGTTCCCCAAGTCTATTAACCTAAAACAACAAGGGAAGTCTGCACTGATGTGTTTTGTGATGTTCATCTAGTGTCCACTAATGGGTTTAGTCAAGCTAGTTGTACATGATAAAACAAAACATTATAAAGATAAATCAAGGCTTTGGTCAGCTTTTTTCTTGCATTTAGAGTTAATAAAGAGAAAGAAGGGAAACCATCATTTGAGTTTTTAAGAAACGCGATCTGAAAAGTCTTCTCTTATAAACTGTTGTCCCTGGTCTCCTAACTCCAGAAATATGGAAGGAATATGAGTGTCTTGTAAACATGATCCTCAGTGCTCTGAGGACTCTTAATTGGCAGGAGGAGCAGTGGTTTTGCTATGAATAGAACAAAATCATAGTGCTGAGTTTCCAAATATACATCCTTTTGTATGCTTGTTGGCTGTCTCTAGGCCAAAGCTTACACGCAGTAGTGTTTCATATTATCTTAAGTGCTATGCAGAATTTTGGGTTTTCTCTATGGGTGTGTCTTCTTATTCTGGGTCAAAGACCTCATTGTTTCTTGTGTTCTCTTTCTTATTTTGGCCTATCCTTTTCTTTTCTTGGCATCTGTACTGAAAGACTTCTTGATGAAGAATAGTATCTTTTCAATATTGTCTGAGTCACTAGATAACCAATTGGTTTGTTATTCTTTATGTGGCACCATCAGTATACTTGCTGCTTCGTTGTAACTGTGGCATGAGAATTCAAAAACAACAACAAAAAAGCAGATTGATGCCCCAGGTGTCAAGTTGCTGTTTCAAGTTTTGTTCTCTCTTTCACAAAAATGGAAATGCTCAAAGGCACCTGTTAAGAGTTAATGTTCACTTCTACATTGCAATGTCAGTACCTAGCCCCAAGGAAGTTTTAGGGCCAGATCATTAGTCATTTCTTAAGTGTGTGCAACAGATTTTTTTTTTTCAGAAGAAAAAACATAATGGATGCTTGGAGAAGCTACTGGAAACTGAGGCTTTAAAACTCCATTTGGCTAAGTGCTCATGTTTCATTCTTCATAACAGTAATAAATTTGAGAGAAAGAAATTTAATCTGTCCTCTTTGTGTAAATGCACTAAGGTTCTAATAAAGCGTGCAGATTCTTTGGTTTTTGGCAAGTTACTCTTCCTCTGCAATAGATTTGATGAAAATTATATCTGTTATGTCTAGTTTTCAACCATTTTTCTTTACACTGAAAACAGATGTTGTTTATGCTGCCTGCTTGGCTACTCTTGTTCTGTGGCACTAGAATTTGAGTGTAAATTATGGGATACCTTTTCTCCTCCATCTAATTAAGGTTGCCTAGTTTAGTTTACTGACTGGGATGGTGTAGTTTAGAATAGTTACATATGTTGCAAAGTTTTTTTTTAAATGGTAGCAATAGTGGTCTGATAAGAAATACCTAACTAGGCTCTTTCTACAGAACAGTTATTCAAAATTGCTTTTTCCAATGTGTTCAAGGTAAAGCTGGACCAATTTACAGTTCAAGGGAAATTGGTTTTCTGAAGTTCACTGTGCGTGCTAAGTTGTAGCTGGGTGGGCTGTGAATCCATGTGCTAAAAAAGATGCCTAATGGGCTTTAGCTTTACAAAGGACAATAGATTTTGTAAGGCAATCTAGTCCCATTACTAGCTGATTTGCTGCTGTCAAAATTATTTGGCTCATTTATTAGGCAGGCTCTGTTTCTGTGCTGAAATATGTGAAGCCTTCCTTTAACAATTCAACAATCCCTTGATTAAATTTTGTTCTACTCTCTCAGTGCTTAATTTCAAAGCTAATCTTACTTGTTATTTACTTGTTTTTTACTAGCTATTCCACTGTCTTTCCCCAGATTGCAAGATTGACTTTTGGTACCTCTGTTATAAGTAAAAGGATAATGATTTAGCTTAAATGTACTGCGCTGTAGCAAATGGAACAATTTGAGTGGGTGTCTGTGCTTTACCGCAAAGCCTACTGGGGGCTTTCTCATGTAAGACAAATACAGAATCAGATACCACTACTAGCAATGTTAAGGAATTCAGTCTTTGCACAGGCCTACATGAAATGACCTGTCTTACCCTCCTGTGGACCAGAACTTAAGATATCTACCAGATTTTACACTTCTTCCAACATTGGGACACAGTTCTGAAGAGCCCAATTGAATCAAAATATGCATTTAAATGCATACTTGAAGAGAAAACACACATTTAACTTAACTTAAATACTAATTTAAGAGGAATTTTTTAAAAAGTGCAGCTTAAAGGCAAAACCAGGATGCAGCAGAATTATGGGTGAATGGGGGCTATAGTGAAACAGACCAGAAATTAGATACATATGTCTATCTGGGTGGGCCATATCATGCAAGACATACACAGATCTATTTTGTCATATATGTACAGATAATTTTTTAAAGAAAATTTTTAAAAACATTTTTACATTAATTACAACATCAGATGCAAACAATAAATGATGTAGATACATTGGCGTTACTAATATCATTCTTTGCATATCTGAAGATAAAACAAGAATCTAGTTTTGTAATATAGCTGGTTATTTGTTTTCTCTGTCTTGTAACTCTTTAATTTTATTTCATCTGGTTGTGTTCACATTCCACGTTCCATTTGATAGTTCAGTTTTCTGATGGATTATTTAAAGGATACTTCTCCATGTTGACAGCAATTGACATGTCTTTGTCAGATGGTAGATGTGGTATTTTTAAACAAGTAATATCTATGCAGGAGATAGTTATTCTGCGGAATACACATTGTGCAAAAGTCATTGTTGGTTGCTGTGTGCATAAGTTAATTATTTCCGTCCCCCCAGCAGCATGTGTAGTATAAGGCAAGTGAATATTATTTTGAAATTTGGCCATGAAAATAGTCCAGAATGGGTTCAGCTGGCCCAAGTTTGGCTGCATAGACCCAATCTGTAGTTCCTGATGTAATAAAATCATTCTGGACTGTACAATATCAAATTACATGTGATAGACCATACAGCTGAAGGCTCTCCCAATGCTGAAATGTCCAACTCATAGCAAGTCAAGTGGTAGGAAAAGTATTACAACTTGTTCTTCTTGATATGTTACTTTTATATAGGATGTTCTTCCTTCCATGGGACAGTATTCAAATACCTAATTCCCACCCACCTTATAGTCCTAAATGGGTCATTTTTGTTAAGATGGGAATTCTAGGTTGGAACAATATGTATAATTCTTCTTGATACATCTGCAGTATGAAGTGGCCACTGAATAATTTGCCTCCCAGAGAGACAGAATCATAGAATCATAGACTCATGGAGTTGGAAGAGACCACAGGGGCCATCCAGTTCAACCTCCTGCTATGCAGGAACACACATCAAAGTATTCCCAACAGATGGCCATCCAGCCTCTGCTTAAAAACTTCCAAAGAAAGAGACTCCACAACACTCCAAAACAGTATATTCCACTGCTGGACAGCTCTGACTGTCAGGAAGTTCCTCCTGAGATTCAGGTGGAATCTTCTTTCCTGCAGCTTGAATCCATTGCTCCTTGTCGTAGTTTCTGGAGCAGTGGAAAACAAGCCCAGTCCCTCCTCAACGCGACATCCCTTCAAATATTTAAACATGGCTATCATGTCCCCCCTTAACCTTCTCTTCTGCAGACTAAACATACCCAGCTCCCTAAGCCTCTCCTCATAGGGCCTGGATTCCAGACCATTCACCATTTTGTTCACCCTCCACTGGACATTCTCCAGCTTGTTGATATCCTTCTTGAATTGTGATGCCCAGAACTGGACACGGTATTCCAAATGAGGTCTGACCAAAGCAGAATAGCGTAGAACCATTACCTCCCTTGATCTAGCCACCATACTTCTATTGATGCAACCAAGAATCATGTTGGTTTTCTTGACTGCCACATTACTCTACTGACTCATGTTCAGCTTGTGATCTACCAAGACTCCTAGATCCCTTTCACACGTACTGTTATCCAGCCATGTGTCCCCCACCCTATATTTGTACATTCCGCTTTTTCTAACTAAGTGTAAGACTTTACATTTCTCTCTGTTGAATTTCATTTTGTTAGCTTTGGCTCAGCTCTCCAATCCATCCAGGTCATTTTGAATTTAGTCCTGTTCTCTGGCACATTAGCAACCCCTCCCAATTTGGTGTCATCTGCAAATTTGATGAGCATGCCCTCTATTCCTTCATCCAAGTTGTTGATAAAAATAGTGAACAGCACTGGGCCCAGGACAGAACCCTGTGGCACCCCACTAGTCACTTCTCTCCAGGATGAAAAGCAGTCATTCGTGATCACCCTTTGGGTTCGGTCGGTCAACCAATTACAAATCCAACTAACAGTAGCCCTGTCCAGCCCGCATTTTACTAGCTTCTTTGCAAGAATATCATGGGGTACTTTGTCAAAGGCCTTACTGAAATTGAGATATGCTACATCCACAGCATTCCCTTCATCTGTCAAGCTAGAAACTCTATCATAAAAAGAGATAAGATTAGTCTGGCATGACTTATTTTTGAGAAATCCATGTTGACTTCTCATGATTACCGCATTGTTTTCTAAGTGATTAGAAACTGACTGCTTAATGATCTGCTCCAGGATCTTTCCGGGTACTGATGTCAGGCTGACTGGGCGGTAATTATTTGAGTCTTCTTTTTTTCCCTTCTTGAAGATGGAGACAACATTTGCCCTCTTCCAGTCTGCTGGAACTTCTCCTGTCCTCCAAGATTTCTCAAAGATTATAGCAAGCAGTTCCAAAATGACCTCTGCCAGCTCTTTTAATATCCTAGGATGCAATTCATCTGGCCCTGGAGACTTGAATTCATCCAGTGTGGCCAGGTGTTCCTGTACCACCTCTCTACCTATTATGTGCCTCATTTCCCCTGCTTCCTCATCTGCTCCCCAACCGCCAGGTTGAGTGCTTGTATCCTTCTGGGAAAAAACTGAGGCAAAGAAGGTGTTAAGTAGTTCTGCCTTTTCTCTTCCCCCTGTGAGTAATTCGCCATCTTCTCTGCGCAATGACCCTACTGTCTCCTTCTTTTTCCTTTTGCTGCGGACATATTTAAAAAAGCCCTTTTTATTGTTTTTAATGTCTCTGGCCAGCCTAAGTTCGTTCTATGCTTTAGCCTTCCTGACCTCCTCCCTACATCTCCTGGCTACTTGCTTAAATTCTTCTTTGGTGGTTTCCCCCTTCTTCCACTTCCTGTACATGTTTCTCTTAACACTTAGCTCAGCTGAGAGTTCTTTAGTCAACCATTCTGGTTTCTTCAGATGTCTTCCATTTTTCCTCCATATTCGCACAGTTTTAGACTGTGCCTTCAGTATCTTCCTTTTAAGGAACTCCCATGCCTCCTGAACTCCTTTCCCTTCCACTATTCTTGACCATGGAATTCTAGCCAGCAGCTCCCTAAGTTTACAGAAGTCCGCTTTTTTAAAATCTAAGATGAGTGTCTGGCTACACTTATCTTCTCCTTCCCACTGAGTGCCAATAGAGCATGGTCACTTCCCCGTAAAGATCCAACCACTTCTACCTCATTAACAAGGTCATCCCTGTTGGTCAGAATCAGATCTAGAATATTTAATCCCCTTGTGGCCTCTTTCACCTTCTGGACATGAAATTGTCTGCAAGACAAGCAAGAAACTTGCTGGACCTTGCTGTCTTGGCAGAGTTTGACTGCCAACATATATCCGGGTTATTGAAATCTCCTATTATTACTGTATCTCTCCTTTTTGAATGTGCAGTCATTTGGTTGAGGAAGGCGTCATCAAAGTCCTCAGTCTGGGTTGGAGGTCTGTAGTAAACCCCCACCAGAATATCCCTATTGTTTCTCCTCCTTTAATTCTTACCCAAATGCTCTCAACCTGGCTTTCTGGGTTTAAGTCCCGGATCTCTTACAGGTGAAAACATCCTTGACATACAAGGCTACTCCTCCTCCTTTCTTGTTTGGTCTATTTTTACAAAATAGGCTATACCCCTCTATTCCTATATTCCAATCATGAGACTCATCCCACCAGGTCTCAGTGATGCCTATCAAATTGTATTTATTTTGTTGTACTAGGGGTTCAAGTTCCTCTTGCTTGTTTCCCATACTCTGTGCATTAGTGTTGAGACACCTAAGTCCCCGGGCCTTTCCTGCAAGTCCTGTACTATAGTTTCTACTCCTCCCACCATTGGCCGCTTGTACTACTTGTCCAATATCATTTGGGCCTTTTCCCCCTGCGCTCGCCGAGTCCTTGCCCTGAATAATATTATCTCCTTCCCCAGCGGGCCTTAGTTTAAAGACCTCTTAATCATCCTTGCGAGACTGTTTGCAAAAACATTCCTGCCAAGTTTTGTGAGGTGCACCCCATCCCTCACCAGAAGCCCACGTTCATGGAAATTCAAGCCATGTTCCAAAAACCCAAACCGTTGCCTGCGGCACCACATGCACAGCCAGTTGTTGACCTCTGCTATTGCCCTTTCCCTACGTGCACCATATCCTTGAACAGGGAGGAGAGACGAAATGATCACCTGCGCACCAAGGTCCTTAAGCTTTGTCCCCATAAGCTCGTAGTCCTTTGCAATGTGGTAAAAGCTGCTCCTCGCAGTGTCATTGGTTCTGACATGAACCAAAATGAGAGGCTTATGGTCAGTGGACTTGATTAGAGACTAGATAGGAATCATGTATATGTTGTCTTGAGTTCCATAGGAGAAAACTCAGATAGAAATGAAGAATATTTGCTAATATAGTTTCTTCTCTTTCTGTATAAAATGTCCTGTATAAAATGTCGGGAGATGATTTAAAGCACCAAGACAAAGTTATCTCCGAAGCTGATGCCCTCTTGACATATTGCCTCAGAGGCAATCATATATAGCAGAGTTTCAAAAACAGCAAAAACGTATGCAGCAGAGTACAACTACAACAAAAGATACATTATTGCTCTGACCACTCTACCCCCAGGTTAGTTACTCACAGACACAGAATGTGTCATCCAAAAATACCTGGAGGCTTTAATCTTCTCAGTTGCAATACGTACAACTATACACAGGATACGCAGATCAATAGCAGATACACAGGGAGAGATTCATGCAGAGATACTGGCAGACCAAGATTCAAGCAAGCAGAGAGAGAGCAAGCATTCACGCTTCTCTTTTATGTGCTCCTGCTTACAAGTCATCAGTCTGAGCCATTAACATGATGCAACACTTTGCCATGTTTGCAGTATCATGACTCAGCCCTTACTGCATGTCCCCTAGGAACTGTGTCATCACTTGCTTAGTCATTCCCCAGGTGTTTCACATGTTCATCAGAGGTATTTTCCAATGGCGCAAATGACATTGCATTTTTTTATCCAACATAAAAGACAATATCTGAGTGTTCCACCAGTATGTGTGGCTATCATTGTGTTTAGCAATCATACAAGTGAGACTTGGGAAGGTGCGCCACTCGGGGCACTGCTAACCACAGTATCTGAGGCATTCGAACCCTTTCCAGAACTACTCAGGTACTGCATCAACACATGATAGAAGTGGACCAACTAGGCCTGCTTCCTCATGCACTAGAAGGCTGTGTTGCTGTCATCTATGTGTACAGGACAAGTGGCTTAAAATGTTGCATTAATAAAATCTGTAAAGGTGGCTGTAGCTGACTAGAAACTTATTTGGTATGGTAGAATTCTAGAACATCCATCTTGCATTGCTAAATTTTGCAGAAGTATGCCTGTTCCAGTATATTCAGTGTGCTATAAAAGAGGAATTAAGGGGGAAAAACCCAGCAAAGACCTCTGTCCTTAGCCTGGTGGTTCTTAACCTGGGGCCTGGGGACCCCTAGGGGTCCACAAAGCCCAGCTGCTGGACACTAGCAGCAGCAATGGCATCAGGAATTTGGCAGTGGGAGGGTTGTGGGTTTTGAAACTTCTCCCTTGTTTGCAAATGAGGGAGCAGTTTGTGCCTGCACACACATACCCCACTGCTGCATCCCTGATGAAAGGGATATGGCAGCAAGTGTGTGTGCCCAAACTGTGACTCTGGAGACCAGGGTTTGAATCCCCACTTGGCCATGGAAACCCACTAGGCTACCTCAGGCAAGTCACATTCTCTCAGCTTCAGAGAAAAGCAATGGCAATGTATCTTGCCAGAAAAACCCTCTTGATAGTTTTGCCTTAGGGTTGTCATAAGTCAGTTTTCAAAGGGGAAAGACATGGTGGCTAGAAAGAACCCCTGCCTGCCAGCAGCACTTTGTTGTTGTGTGCTTTCAAGTCACAGTGAACCTATCACAGGGTTTTTTTTTTTTGCAAGATTTGTTCTGGGTGGGTTTGCCTTTGCCTTCCTCTGAGGCTGAGAGAGTGTGGCTTCCCAAGGGTCTAAATGGGGACTTGAATTCTAGTCTCCGTAACCCTAAAATAAATAAATAAATAAATAAATATTTGAATATTTAAATCTAAATTTAAATATTTAAATTTTGAGTTATGTCTTGGGGGACCCTGGCAACAGATTATATTTACAGGGTGTCCCCGTAAAGGAAAGGTTAAGAACTACTGTCTTAGCCTAAGCAGACCATTGCAGTAGCAAGTACTAATTTGCCTTTTGTGAATTTGCAGCCACAGCTTGAATACAACACTACAGACAGAACTTAGAACCAACTCCTGTGCCCCCAGACTCAGTGATGTTGGCTCTCATATTCAGTAGTGGTTAATTGGGTGGTGTTTGCTTGCATGTCTTTTCCTGTCTTGAATATGTCATCATGGCCACATGTCGTCAACTAGTCTGATCATCAAATAAACTATGAATTAACGTCTGCTGTGTCCTGGAACTCTGTCAACAGGAGTTAGTGAATGGTCTGTGAGGTGATATGGTAACATGTTCTAGGAGCACAGTGAGAACTGACAAAGAGGTGTTGCGGATTACAAATGCCTCTCCTGTTGCACAGGATGTGTCTCTTGGCATTTAACTGACTTAATTAAAACAGCTAACAAAAGCTACTGTCCTGCTTTGGGGTTAACAGGAAGATGGAAGAAACCCACCCCCCACTTCCCAAGAAATGCATGCCTAGCGTTCTTTTATGCTTTTATAAGGGAAAGACTTTCTACTTCTACTTTCTTCCTTTCCCTAGAGATTCTTGTCATGGCTTTGCCTGGTTTGCAACAGAATTTCTTGTGCTGGTACAAAAGGATCACAGTAAAATTTTCCTACTGCAAAAGTGGACAGTGGGTTGTAGTTTGCATTTTTGCTGATGATAAAGAAGCAAAGAACCATAAATTATGATGGTATGGGAATAGCCAGTAATTGCAGCTAGGTGTTATGAGTTGCCTTTATATTGGATATGCTTACATGATACACTAATTGAAGGATCTGTGGGGGTGTCTTGATGAACAATGTGCTGGTGGCCACTAGTCAATTGCTCCTGCTTCTGACACTGTTTGTATCCAGCAAGCTGGGCTTCCTGCTGATCTCAGATTTGTCGCATTGTACAAAGTTACCCAGTGAAATTGACTATTTGTCCTTCTGGCCCAGTAATATCTGTCTTAATTGGCAGCAGACTTCTAGGGGCGGGGAGCAATTTACATGCGATGTTGGTTAAATATGGCACCACTGAGAAGTTCATAGTTATGCAGGAACTTTTTAAATTTCATGAAATGTTCTTGCCTTATGTGTTGGCCCACAAGTCTGCCACATACATATTTTACAATTATTTAATTTACGCAGCAGCTGGAGATGCATGCAACCACATCATGAATATGAAGCATGTGTATGTATCCTTTGATTAAGTCATGTAATACAAATCATTTATATGAGTGTTTCTCAAAATGGTGGTCCATGGACCAGTGACAGTCCCTAAGCTGCTAGTCCCTGGAGAATTTGCAAATAGAATGATTCTCTCTGAGAATCATTAAGAAGCTGCAAACACAAAAAATTGTATACTGGTTATTCCTGTGAGGGTATGGTTGCAGGTATGTGAATGATCCCTGCTGAAAATAAAGAAGCCACAGTTTCAGTTGATCTACTTTAAAATAGGCTTGCTGAGTATGGTGTAAAATCCAAACCTTGGAAATGTTCTGTTTTTAGATTACAGCTCCCGTTGGCTATGTTGGCTAGGGATTTTCTGAGAGTTACGTCCCAACCTATAACTTTTCCAAGCTCTGGCCAAATCTGTTAAGTATAGTATCTAAAGTAATTACGGTATTTAAATGATGTCTTTGTCTGGTATCTGTATGTTGAACTAATGGATATCCAGTGACCAGAAGTGGGTTTCCATTGCTTTGTATAACATCTTGTCTCTTGCTGTAACTAGAAAAATTTGAATAAAATACAAATAAGATAAAAAAGAAGCAGAAGAAATCATGCAGAAACTGGAAGATGAAGCATATTTGTAGAAGGTGAGCTAACTGCACAAGTAATAGAATTTAAATTTCCTTGGTATAGAATTTGCGTTACAGAATTATAATTCTGTTTTTTAAAGGCAGGGTACATACAGAGATAGAGGCCAAAAATACCCTAAAGGCACCAGATCCTGTCTGATCTTGGAAGCTAAGTAGGGTCAGCCCTAGTTAGTATTTTTGATGAGAGGCCTCCAAAGAATACCAAGTGCTATAGGCTATATGTTAGAGAAGGGAATTCACAATACCACCTCTGAGTATTCCTTGTCTGAGAAAACCCTATGAAATTCATGGGGTTGCCATAAGTCCATAGGTAACTTGAAGGCACATACACAAACACACATGCATGCAGAGGTAGACTCTGTGAGGACAGTGGTAGTGGAGGCAGGAATTGTACATCCTATGACTGCCCTCCAACCCTTTGACTGCTGCCAACTAATCCCCCACCCCAATTTCATAGCAGCAGGAAAAGGGCAATTGTAATGATAGTGATCTCTGTCAGGGTTCCTAGGGTTTCTCCACTCCCTTTAAATCAGCAATGACATGTGTACACATGCACGTGTATGTTCCATAAACCAACATGCATGCTGAGAAAAACAGGCTGTGAAATTCCCTTCCATAGAAGGCCAGGCTGTCTCTTCTTTGCTCTGACAAGTGAAGATCTTTTTTATTTAAGCAGGGATTTGATAGTTAATGGGTTCCAAGGAATAATTCTTATTTTTAAAAAAATTTTTAATACCCTGAATAAGTTAGTAAGTAAGTAAATCAATAAATAACTACCATAAAAGAGAAAAGTGAAAATGATAAGATGATATACATGTATATATAATAACAAAGTGTTAACATGGAGTTATCTACATATGTTGCAATTTTGAAAAAAAATTTCGTAATTATATCTACTGATTATATTTTACTATATTTTTGTCTAAGAATTATACTTTATTAAATTATCATCATAGCTTAACTTGTACAAGCTCCTACTTTGTCATTCATTTCCGTGTTTACCATAAACTAAATTACTCCTCTCTTTCATTTGCAATATAATTATCTAATGTACTTCCTGCCTTCCTTTTTTTGGGTTTATCTCCTCTATGAAAAATAAAGATACCTCCATATACTTCATAATTGTTTTATATAATTTCCTTGCACATGTATTTAAACAACCTGTTTGTCCACCTGTATATTATTATACCATTTCCACATTCTTCCATCTATACTAGGAGTACTGTTAGTAATAAATATGTTCTGCTTCTGTGAGAGTCAGTGTTGGTTTCCATCCCTTTTTTGTTTGTTTGTTTTAAGTTATAATAATGTCTCCAAATTTCCCCTTTAAATAGACTGTTATTGAATCCTATTCTGTCTCATTTTCATTTCTTACCGTTCCATTGAGAGCTTTAGTCAATTTATCACATTCTTTCATTTCCATAAGCTTTAAAAGCCATTCATCAACTTCCGGTATTTGATCAGTCTTCCAGCATCTCGCGTAAAGAATCCTGGCTGTGGTGATCATATATAGAACTATTCACCATAATTTTTTCTTATTGAATTCTGTGTCAGGAACAATGTGTAATAAGAAAAATTCAGGTGTCATCGGAATATTAATTCTTAATATATTTGACATTAATGTTCTTCCAGAATATTTTTGCTTTTGGGCATGACCACCACATATGAAAAAATGATCCTTTCTTGCATTTCCAACAATTCTTTTGACCTGCTTTATACATCTTATTCAATTTAGAGGGGCTTAAATACCATCTATAGAACAATTTTAAATGATTCTCTTTTAAATTTTGTGATAAAGTAAATTTTTGTGTCCTTTTCCAGCTTTTTTCTCAGTCTTCCAACTGTATATTTTTGCCGATGTTCTGTGTCCATTTAACCATCACATCTTTGATTATTTCTGTTTCCAATTTTCAAGTCAGCATGAATTTGTAAATCTGTGATGTCAGATGGGTTTGTTTGTCAAAGATGGCTATTTCAAATTCATTTTTCTCAGATTTACTTAGGAATCCCACCAATTTTAAATCCATTTTAAATCTTTCTTTAATTTGCATGTATAGAAACTACTGACTGGGAAACCCCTCTTTTTCGAGTTCATTCCTTGCTTTTAATCTATAATTACCTTCCTCTATTATTTTGTCTTTGTAGCAAATCCATCTTCCTTGTGTGGCTCTCCATCTACCAAAGAGAGCTTCATGTGGGGAGATCCACTGTGGGATTTTCTTGTAGATTTTTCTTTTGAATTTTTGCCAAATGTTTATCAGAGATTTTCTTATATAATGATTTTGGAATTCAACTTTTTCTTTGCCATACCAAATGTATACGTGCCAACCAAATCTTGTATCCGGACCTTCTAGCTTTAAAATTTGTTCATTTTCTAGGGTTATCTCTAGAAAGGAATAATTCTTATGATGTGTGTATGCTATATTTTTATCTTTAATGTTACCTTTGAACATTATTTTACACTTTTTAAAATTATTGGCATTATACTATGACATCTTTTTTCTTTTCTTCTCCCACTTCTTAACTTTTAATCTTTTTAATAACTTTTAAATCATCTTTTAACCCTTTTATCATCAGGTTCTTAGTTTTGCTTTGATTTAGCCTTGTAAGTCCCCTTGGGTTCCATGTCAGGAGAAAGGCATGATATAAATAAATTAAAAACAATAATAACATAACATGCAGCCAACAACCATTTGTGGGCCCTTTTCCTATTCATCCACCTGTGTGGACAGTATGCCCAAACAATGGACTCTCAGGATCTGTGGGCTCTGGATTTGCGATTTCCACTGATCACAGATCATCACATCCTATACATAAAATGGTGGCAACATGAATGTGGATGTACTGAAGGGTCCATGTGCATGTCACTGCTATTTAATAATATGGGATGTGATCATTCACTTTTTTTGGCATTGTGGAGGGGGGGGGAGTCCTGGAACCGAACCCTCACAGATCTGGAGTTCCAGTGTAGTTATATGGAAGAGAAAGGAAGTGAGCAGTCGTGGCTGAGAAAAAGAGGTTTGGAAATGTATGACAATTGATAAATATCTGGTAACATCTCAAAAGCAGTTCTGGAATAAGACCTTTCAGACTTCCAGTGTTCCTTTCCCTGAGCTAACTACTTTTGTGCTTTGAACTCTGTTTCTAGCAATTGAAATAAAATGAGGACAAAGAGAGAAAGATGGAGGAGGAGAGAGAAGCGAGAGCATTTTAAAAGCAACTGAAAAAGTGGGAGGAAAGAGGATTAATCGGGACTGTCATTGCCAAACCAGGACAGTAGGAGGGTATTATGCCTTAGCACAGCTGTTAATATCACAGTGTCTTTGACATCTCTCCTTTACAGCATTGCCATAACTCAAAAGCAACTTGAAGGCAAGTAACAGCAATTGATTCAGGATAGCCAGCGTGGTGTAGTGGCTGGATTTTGACCCTGGAGACCAGAGTTCGATTCCCCACTTCGCTGTGGAAAGCCACTGGATGACCATGGGCACGTCATATATTTTCAGCTCCAGAAAAAACCGTGATAGATTTGCTTAGGGTTGGCATAAGTTGGAAATTACTTAAAGGTACACAACAACACAAATTTTATCTAAAGTTCTTGTAATACTGACAGCCTAATCCATATTTACTCAAATACAATTCCCATTGAGTTTTGTGGGTCTTACTTCAGGCAAGTGTGCATAGGATTGTTGCTTTTCTGTGTACAGTGATTACATACTGCTGAAAAGTTCATTGCTGTTCTAAAGATGAACTGCAGTGTCTTTTTTCTTTTCTCTTTTTCAAAACTTTTCTGACCTGCATTATAGATACATTCTCTCTATAACGATATGAGTTTTGAGTTTTGTTTGTTCATGTTCTGACAGATATACATACAATTTAGATAACGGTAGTTTGGCTAATAATGCCTTCCTTTTCCACCTACAATACCAAGCATTTATATTCTAAGCTTCTCCTCCCTCACATTTTTCCAACTGGCAGAAATTAAGATGAACTTAAGTAAATCTTGGGATAATTGTAGGAATGCCTTAGGGGTGTTTTTTCAGGAGGGAAAGTTATACTTAAACTGAAACATACAACTACCATCCCTTCCTCCTTGATTTGTAAACGTTCAGAAATTTTTATCTCTGTGTGGAGCTGCTCGCTGCTGCAAGCATAACAACACAACACTTTAAAAATACCCTGCTTTTTGTCTGAATTTCGCCAGCTGGACTTATCCTATAGATCTCTGCTAGTTCCTGTAAAGTCCTCCATAACAAGAAGCTGAAACTGATGTCTGCAATTATAGAGATAAGGGTTCATCAGAATCCTCTCTGTTGGAAAGAGGATGCATTATAGCCTTTTAAGACACTGTTATCTTTTCACATAGGATTTTAAAAGGAACATAGAGGATGTACCAGATGTTCACTGGGAAATACCAGAGGACAACCTGCTTGGTGAAGTAATTTCCTTCCTTTCTTCTCTAAATGATTAGCTGCCGCTTTCTTCCACAATAACATTTCCCCTTTTTACTGCCTTTTGCTGTTATTCCATTTTACTCTCAGGGCTCAGGTTGGGAACAGATGTGATCAGGAATTTGCACACTGCACTTTAGAGCGGAAGCGTCTTTGTCCTTTTCTCTATGAATTTTTCCTTTCCTGTCCAATTTGGCCTCTGAGAGTGGAAGGTGTCAGCAAAGGTGCAGTTATCTTTCATTTTTTTTCACCTCAAAAAGATCAAGTCTCTAACTTGCAGTGATAAAATATGAACTTTTTCTTTTAGTAATGGCTAGCTTTTATTTAGATGGACCCTCTGATCCTGGAGGACTTGTTTGTACTCTATTCCATTTACATTCCGAGTCCCACTTTCATTTCTATAAGTTACAACACAGATACGTCTGACATCCTCCTCTTTTACACTGTGCAATCACAGCACTGTGATCCTACTTTAACTGCCATAGCAAGGTCTGAGGGAATCCTGGGATGTGCAGTTTCATGAGAGGTACTTAGAATTCCCAGTCAAAGAGCTCCAGTGCCGCCTCAAAGTACAAGCCTCAGGATTCCATAGGATGTAATTAAAGTGGAATATAGGACTATAAAGAAGGCCTCAATGCTCTGAAGGAACCAGATGGTATCTGATCTTGGAAGCAAAGCAGGAGCAGGCCTGGTTAGCACTTGGAAAGGAGACCACCAAGGAACATCTGGTGTTGTAGGCTTTATTTCAGAGGATGGCAATGGCAGAGTTGACAGGCTACTCGAAGGCACATACACACACAGTGCTATAATTGAGTCGTATGAAAGGATGATATGTGAAGGAAAGATACAAGAAGATGAATAATTAGCTGCTCAAGATCCTTTTGTCTCTCCTTCTCCTGTTCCAAATATTCTCAACATGGACCAGCTTTATTCAGTTATAATCTACTTGTCATGACAGTCAAAATAAACTGTTCTAAATTCATTCTGACTGACAAACAGATGGCTGGCTCAGAATATGATTTTGACAGCTTAACTTCATAAAGTTAAGCTTTAAAAAACACTACAGTTCTTTCTGGACTGTTCTACATTAGATTACAGATGAGGCTTTGCATGTTTGCATGATCTGTTTGTCTTAAGGGTTTGATGCCTCACCCTTAAGTAATTTTCCCAGAGCGACTCGAGACTTGAAAAGACTCATCTGATAAAAAAAAATGTTTTTTGTAAAATCAACAACAACAACAGCAGCAAAACCAGGTATGAGCAGAGGAATCTTTTCATTAATGTGTTTTACACATACACTTTCCTACCTGCCATCTGGAACAGTACAGTCCCTCAAGAACTGCCATCACATAATTTTGCTGATTTGTATACACAGTTTTTCTGTAACAATTCGCAGCATTCCTCATTCATCTTCACTAGCGAATGATACTGTATAGTAGAGCCAGCATACTGTAGCAGTCTGAGTATTAGATTACAATTCTGGGAGATCAGGATTCAAGTCAGGATTCAAATCTCTACTTAGCTACAGAAACTGACTGGTGACCTTAGGCAAGTCACACTCTCTTGGCCACAGAGGATGGCAATTAGAAACTCCTGAAGAAATCTTGCCAAGGAAACCTTATGATAGGTTTCCCTTAGAGATGACATAAGTCAGAAATGACTTGAAGGCACACAGCAAAAACCACGAGAAGTTAATTTCATAACGAAACAGGTTGCAAGACTGTGGCTGAAAGATTGCCTATCAGACCAAAGGATATGGTCAAGCTCAGAACTCGAGACTGCCTTTCAAACATACAACTTGTTCTGAAAGGGCACATTTGTCTTGTGAAGGTTTGGACTGGGCAAGCCTTCCTCCATTTTGCTGCCAATATGTATTTTTTGTCCCCCTTGTTTTAAATAGGAAGGCAGTTAGGAACTGGATGCAAAGTGGCAAAGGATATGTAGAGAGTAAACTTTGAAACAGAAAGACATTTCAGCACAAAATTCCCAAACAAACATTAAAGGTTTAGTGTCAAAGATCTGTAATCTGTTGATTGAATCAACGTACTCAGACTCTGAGGGCTTCAAGAAAACATTCAATACTGATCTACATACAAATGTGGCAAATGTTAAATGGAAGACATTATAGAAAAGTATTCTAATAAAATCTTTATCTTCCCATATGAGAGAACATAATATATTGTTAGTATTTAACCCCTGTAAAAATGAAATGTATAGTCAAGTACTCATCTAACATATGCTGAAGGAGCTGTGGGGCACTGAGTACATATTTTCACATGTGGTGGGAATGTCCCAATATTTTTGAATTTTGGAAAAAGATATTTGTAGTAATAAGTCAAATTACAAAGCAACCAGTTCCTATTGACCCCATAATATGACTTTCTCTCTGTATTTTATGACAGCTGTGGGGCATTAAATCATAAAGATGCTATTACATTTTTGTTTTGTTTTGTTGCAAGCTTGATAGTAACTCAGAATTGAATAAAACTGGTTCACCCGTCAGTTGAAGCCTGGTATTAAAAAATTAGGGAAATAGTGCTTATGGAAAAGCTGTATTCTGCTGTACAAGGTGATAGAAATCACCAGTCAGAACTTCTTTTCAGCATGGTTTCCTTTTATTAAACTCCTCAGTGACAGCAGGGAGTTTCTGCCTCCTCCACCATCACATTTGGACCTATAGAGAGATGCTTTAGCTGAATGGTAAATTTATTGTTGTTTTCTCATGCTGTGAACCTATGAACGAAAGATTTCATGAAAACCTTGAAAATCATTGCAGGGGTGGGGGGAATAATATGCAATGCCTGGGGAATTTCTTGTTTGTTTTGTTAAAAAAAAGTTACATAATGCCACTATGTCATATTATTAATAACATTTTAAAAAGATATAGAAAGACATTTCAATGTGCTGTCTAGTTTAGATTCTGTGCGCAGCCATCCAAAGTTATGGCTCGGACAAAGGCTGTTGAGGCTAATGAGAGGTTGGTGTATGTGTACACATGCTTTTTGAGCTGATTCTCTTCTTAACTATGAAAGCAAGGCAAGAGGATGCTTCCTTCTAATGAGCGCAGTTCTGGACAGATGCATCCTGCAGCTGTGGGCCTTTTTCTCTTCCCTGTTAGACACACTGTCTATATTTAGTCCATTGTTAGGTTTGTCTCTGATTCCATGCCAAACTCCCTACTTTGATGGAATGCAAATTCAAGATATGTGAATAACTGTATGTGTGAATAATCACAGCACAGAACCACTTGGGAAAAGAAATTAAGCTCCTGCTTGAGGGACAGGCAGAGAGCTACGCTGTCACGATTGTGTCACTGGAAGCAGAGAAAGCAAAGTCTTGCAAACTCAGGGTCATGTCTTCCTTGATTGAATCTACCTACCTGTAGTACAGTCTACCTCTATTCTTACTGCCTTCCACTTTACTAAGCTTTATCATCTTTTCCAATGATTCACATTGTCTCTGAAGTACATCACCCTTGGGGATGGCTAACTCATTTTCTGTGTTAGCACCCATGGTTTAATTGAGCCATGGCTCACATGGTCAGAGCACTGGGGCTTTCTGACTGGCAGAAATTATGCTATCCTGTTTCTGCCACTTTCCTCAGACTGCCCTGTTTCCTTTGAGTTTAGCTTTTCTCTGAGCTGTGTTTTCACAGTGGGATGGCATGGGGCATTCTGTGCAACAGTATATTGGTGTGAGCCATTCTTCTTGTAATGCAAAGTATTCTAGAACACTTTGATATTGAATGGGCATTTAAGAGCCATTTGCTTTGCAGAAGTCTTGTCCATGGGCAGTTAAGATGGATTTACTTTGCAGAAGACATGGAAACTGCTGAAAATGGTTTGATAATGCTAAGATAAGTTTTTTTCTGCCTGGTAGCTGAGAAT
The DNA here is from genome assembly GCA_948474755.1 of Ctenosaura bakeri. Taxonomy (NCBI): domain Eukaryota; kingdom Metazoa; phylum Chordata; class Lepidosauria; order Squamata; family Iguanidae; genus Ctenosaura; species Ctenosaura bakeri. The sequence goes on along the minus strand of CAOLHI010000197.1, from coordinate 740,465 downwards.
TGCTTCATGCAATACTCAGTGGTTAAGTTCCTGGCCATAACATCTTATGATAGTCACTAGCCTAGGTGACTTGAAGAACAGATCAGATAAAATCATAGAGGACAGAGCTTGAATCCTGTTGGTTAGCCTCAACTAAAGGTGACCTATGGGGTCAGTCACTGAATGGTGAGTCAACACATAGGTAAATTCCATTGATTCAGTAGGCCTATTTTGTTGTTGCAGCATGCCCAGAGTATCCAGAATTGGTAGTACAGTCTTCAGACCATTACACCATGCTGGTGTTCCCAACTTATGGTGACCCTACCATGAGTTTTTCTTAGCAAGATTTGCTCAGGAGGGGTTGCCTTTGCTGCCTCTGAGGCTGAGTGTATGTGACTGGCCCAAGGTCACTTAGTGTCTTTCCATGGCCAAGCAGGGATTTCACCCTGGTCTCCAGAGTTGTAGTCCAATGCTCAAACTGTTACAGCACACTAGTACTCTCAGATCTGCTTTAGTTGGGATAAATAACATGATTCTGGCCTAGGTCTCTCAGTGACTGTTTGCTGTAATGGTTAACAAATGAACCTCTATGCTGAGTGTCAATTAGGCTCTGGTGCATTGAGAAGATGGACATTTCACATATAGTGAAAGCTGAGTGCCTGTGCTTTTACTGGAATCCTATTTAAATGTTATCCCTTAATGAGATTTAACAAGATGTGGAAAGAAGAGTTGCACAGTGCTCCTCATCACATTATCACATCACTATTGTCTCCAGTACTAGGGATGTAAATCATTGCTAATTTTTTTCTTAAAGGAAGCAGTGAGTAACTCTAGCAATTCTTAGAGTGAGAAAGTCTTTGAAAACTGCACAGCTTTTAAAAACTATTCACAGTTGAGACTTATTCTGCACAAACACACAAATTGTATGTGGTTGTTTTGTGCAGAAAGCAGCATTTCCTGTGCAGAAAGAGACCTCATATTCTACACAGAATAACATGCTGAATTTTTTTTTCAATCTTCTTCGGAATAATTTTGAATATACTTTCTACCCCTACTCCATAACCCCTGCCCATACATGGGAAGGATGGAGGAAAGGCCTGAAGAGGTGAACCTTCTGTTTCTGCATTGGCTCCTCTGGTCATCCAGGGGTCTGTGAATGACCTGGATGTAGAGCAGGTGATTATGTAGAGCAAGGGTGGGCCACGTGTGGCCATTTTGTCACTTTTTTGCCTCTCCTGGCCATTTTTTTAAACAGGAAATGAACAAGAAATGATGTCTGCTCACTTCCTGTTGTTTTTTTAAAAAAGCTTTTCCTAGGCCTAAAATGAATGGAATGAAAAAAAAATCCATGTTTCCTAGAGGGTTTTGGGGAGCTTTGGGGGTAAAACTTTTTTTTTTGTGGGGGCTGTGTGTGTGAGGTGCTGATCTCCAGGGTCTCTTGGCAGGCTAATGTGCCTCCCTGGCCTTCGACAGTTGCCCAACCTAATGTGGGACAAGATCTTCAGACCATATCCTCTTATGCATGGATAATGTAGTGGGACAGGGACAGGGCTGTAGTCATAAAGCTATGGGGTGCACCTTGCTCTCGTGCTCACATGATACTAATTGTGTGAGAGATGTTACACCTAAATAACATAGATCTAGAGCCAGCAGGTCAGATTCACTGCCCCTTTTGAAGGTGGTGCTATGAATCAGACGAGAAGGTAGCTTTCCTGTATTCTGTGCTAGCCGAATATTGCAGACAAATTCAGAAGCTGGATAAGGTGGCAGTATTTAGTCTTATTTCGTGGTTACTCTGCAGCTAATAGTCATGCATACCATCTATGAACAGGTAGATTTTGCTCCAGTCTGTCATGGACAGGATCTATTCTGTTAAGAAGCTGTTTCTGCCTGTGAACATTGTAGTGTCTTTTCACAATTAATTGTGTTTTATAACTTGTGTGTGGCAATGGGGAATGTCTCACAGCTTTAAACTTGCTGATGTATTTTAATTTTTTGTTGGGGGCGGAGGGTAAACAGGGTTTTCAGTAAACAAGTGCCTAGCAGTGTGGATGCCTGCTGCTCACATTGTAAGGTTTTCAAGAGTGTCTGTATAATATTCTGCAGCCATGAGAGTCAACACCCTGAAGAAAATTTGAGCTGTGAATTCTGATGAACTGGCAGCTTGCACAAGAATGTTGCTGTGCCTTGTATGTGAATTAGGTGGTACTAATTACTGAGTAAGCTATCACAGATATAGTATGACAGTCTTGCATCTCTCTCTGAAAGGGCTTGGGTTAGATGTGGTGTTTCTTTTTGTTAATTGTGAGGACAGTTTGAGTACTTAGTGCAATTGGGAAGGAAATTCAAACATGTCGGCTTTCTAGGCGAATGAAAGATAAATGCTGATTCAGCAGTTGTGGTTGCAGCTGATACTTGGCAATCTGAGAACCCTTTCCTAAAAATATTTAGAGCAGAGAAGATTAAGAGGAAAAATAACAAAGAGATAGTTTGAAAAAAGGGTAGATGGCTGTTTCTATGGTCTTTTTTCAGGAAGAAGAAAATGGCTGGTCCTGAAAGAAATACAGTGTTTATTCACGGAGTTGTGAATCTTTTATTCTCTGGCTCATTCTGCTCCAATCATTATGCTTTTCTTTGCCTCTTCTCCTATTCTACCCCTCTTTGTTTTCTGCACCAACTTTGCTCAGAATTGTTGAGGAACTGTTTGCTTGCTTGTTATTGTTTTGAAAGATATTAGAAAAACAGGCAAGTATGTGGACTATACCTGGTTGTGACCTCAGAGACCAGACACCTGGTTCTTCAGAATTTCCACTGAATGTGATAGTATCTTACATAGCTTTCTGTCTGTACCTTATACCAATTTTGAAATAACATCTTGATAAGATTTAAAAAATGACATTGTTGTGTGCCTTTAAGTCATTTCAGACTTAAGGCGAACTCAATCATGGGATTTTCGCAGCAAGATTTGTTCAAAGGCGAGGTGAGTTGCCTTTGCCTTCTTCTGAGGCTGAGAGAGTGTGACTTGCTCATGGTCAGGCAGTAGATTTCCATAGTTGAGTGGGGATTTGAACCCTGGTCTCCAGAATTGTAGTCCAATGCTCAAACCACTACACAATGCTGGCTCTTGTGTTAGTACGTCAAAAAAGCAGTGCTTTCCCCTCTAGTTAAATGTTTACATTGCTGCTTTGTGAAAGGATTCTTAACCAGAAGTTGATAAAGCCTTTGTTAATAGTAAAGAGTTAAAATCTGAAAGGTTTAGAAATGGCTTGTGCTGCATTTTAGGAAAGATAAAACATTTATTCCAGGGGCCCGAAGTGGGAGTTACGAGGTCTTCAGGTGTCACCAGACAGTAACTCCCAGCATTCCTCTCCATTACCTAGATTGTCCACCCACTGTATCCACAGGTTCTGCATCCATAGATTCAACCAACCACAGCTTGAAAATATTTGGGGGGGGAATCCAAAAAGCAACTTGATTTTGATGTATGCTGAACACTATGCTGATGTATAGGCATAACCTGGCTGTAGCCTGCCATTTCAGACTCTCTCCAGCACTTGTTTGAGTTGATCACCATTTTATACAAAGGGTGCCATTTTACTACACTATTGTATATAGTGGGTCTTGAGCATCCACATATATTGGTATCCACAGGGTTCTGGAGTTGCTGGGATTTCCAATCCAACAGCATCTGGAGGGCTGCATGATTCTGCCCCAGGCCAATTGTATATCATTTTTCTGTTTCCATTTCTCATGCAAAGTAGGATTGCCAGTGTTTTTATTGGCCCTGCTCCATTTTTTAAAGACAGTACTCCAAAAAGCAAAAATTAGGCCCTTGGCGCTGCTTGGCTGGTGGGTTCTGTTTGGCTTATTGGATCACAAGCCTGCCTGGCGTTTATTGCTAAAGCATTGTGAAGCAAAGAACAAGAACTGGGATTATTCCTTCCTCATCTCCAATCTGATGCCTTTTGTTTCCCCCTTCCCCACATAGGTTAAGAATTGTTCCAGTATTACTTTTGCCTCCCAATTGTGTGTGTGTGTGTGTGGTATTTGTCCCTTTCAGAGAGAGGTTTGGGAATAGCTGTCCCTTCTCCTATACAAATGTAAATTCATTCATTCATTCATTCTCTTATCTTTGCTAGAGAAGTGTGTGAGGGCATGCTCTGTATGCCAGTTTGCCCTCTTCATTGAAACTGGATCCAGACCTTGGCACATAATTGTTGTCTGTCATGTTGGATGGGCTGTGCAGTAGCTTCAGCAAATGAAGTAACATTATATAGCAAACCAGCCTTGCTAAATGTTCCCCTCTCTTGACAACTGATGTTTGTAACAGCTGATAATTGGTGCTCAATTTCTTGGTGATGATGTGAGAGCCATAGACTCTTGAATTTAGCATCTCAATAGCTTAATTACAGATATGAACACAATCAAATTGTGTTAAATTTTAGTGTCCCTCAACTGTTGTACACAATCACTGTGTGACATTTACTCATAGAGAGCATTGTTCGATCAGGTGTTAATTAGAAAAGCTTTATGCCTAGTTAATGCTCAGAGATCTTAGATTAAAAACAAACAAAGAACTTTAGTGTTCAGTTTTGCGTGCTCCTGAAAAATGAGTATTTCTGTGGGCATTTATTTTGTTAAACAGTCTCAACTGTTTTAAAAGGCGGATGCCCATCCCAGGACCTTTAGTTGCCTTGATCAGAAACTGGGAACTGGGGGCAGGTTTGCTGGTTAAGTTTGTTTTTCTTCTTCAAATCTCCATAGGACTATGGAGCTTTTTGGTCCATGGGTCAAAAATGCTTGAAAATATTTTGCAAATGTTACTCTTGCTGCTGTTATCATATAACATAACAGTATTTTATTTTCCTTTTCTACCTTATCCTCATAATCTAACATATTCAAAAGATATAATTCTGTCCTAAACGTAAGTTTTAATTTAAAGATTTTCTGCATTTCTCCATTCACCCATAACCAATATCTCCTAGCCTTTCTACATGTCCGCCATAAATGATAAAATGTCCTTTCTTGTAGTTTACATTTCCAACACTTATTACTAACCTTTTAATATATTTCCGCTTGTTTAGCTGGGGTTAGGTACCATCTATACACATTTTAAGCAGATTTTCTTTATAATTATAACAACTTGTAAATTTCCATCCAGTTCTCCAAACTCTTTCCCACTGTTCCAATTATAAAGGATAACCACATTTTTGCCCATTTTATCATACATTGCTTAACTAATTCATCCTCATTCATATAACACTAATTTATATATTTTTGCAAACAAATGATCTTTTTCTTTACATAACATTTTCTCTACCTCCGATTCTTTACTTTCATAGTCATATTTGATTTTGTCCTTTCTAAATTTTTCTCTTATGGACTATGGAGTTTTTTGGTCCATAGGACAAAAATGCTTGAAAATAAATTACTTAAAAGAAATCTGAATTTTAAGGGAAAGAACCTTGAATGTCCCTAAGCAGATATGAATACTTATCCATAACTCCAGTCTCGCATTTGAATTTGACAATAATTTGTGTAAAAGCTGAATCTTGTTAAGTTGGTGGATTGGTTGTTCCTGGGTTTGAAACCAGGAATGGATTGGGATTGCACTTCCTCTGAAGGAGCAGGTGTGTAGCTCAGAAGTACTCCTGGATCCATTTCTGTAACTGCCAGCCTAGGTGGATTAAAAGTTTCAGACTGCCTAGAGCCAGCTTCAACTGCTCTCTAGCTACATCTTTTCCTGTACGGGAATAATCTGGCCACAGTAGTTCATGGGCCAGTCACTTCCCTTGTTCTGTGTTTCCAAGGCATCTCTCCTGTGTGTGGGATCAGGCCAGCTAACAGTGGCTCTTATCATGCTTTTTTAAAGCAGGGGCAGTGGGGGCATTTTCTACTCCTGCGCTACTACAGCAGGCAGCAATTGCACATATTTGGCTAAAAAAATCATGTGATGCAGAAGTGAATGGAAATCACTTCCTCTTTGGACTTCTAGGGGTTTGGGGCCTGCTTTTTTGACTGATTTTCTAAACCTAAAAACAAGTAAGTCAGATTTGAGGGGTTGTCTTGGTATATAATGGTTCTCCAGGTTTGGGGTTATTTTATGAGTGATTTTTCTTCTTGAAAATAGGGAAGTTCAGGAGACTTTAGGGCAGAGGTGGAGGCTGTGAAAAAGGACTAGGCTTGTATGTCGTCCACAGTCTGCAGTTTTTTCATGCTTTTTCAAAGAAGATCATCTAAGAAAGAGCCAGATGAAGTTAAGCAGAGGGCCATATCTGCACAATGGAATCTTGACTTGTCTTTAAATAAGGAGTGAAGAATATGCAGACCTTATGGTATTTTTGGACTGCAGCTCCGGTGACCCAATACCATGCTGGCTAGGGCTGATGGGAGTTGCTGTTTAATGTCTGGAGGGTCACGTGTTATTTAATACTGAATGATATATAGTAATAGTGGATAAAACAGGCTGTATGGTTTTAGAATAGAAATGAGACTTCACTATGCGTGACATTTTGCAATCTAATGATTAAAAGGAGGTTGAAAAAGGTGAAACTGGTTGAAATAGTAGGGACAGTGGGGCTTTGTCAATGCTTCTTAGTTCTTAGTTCATTTTGCTTTGTTTTTAATGCTTAATTGTATTGAAAACTTGTATATAGCAACCTTTCCCCTTTTCAGATGAAAAGTCCTTCATAAATGCAGAATGCAATTTTTTAAAAGTAGGACACTGACACTAAACTGCCAGGCACTCACCTTTTTCTTGCAACATGTGGGATTAAGTTTTTTTAGATGGATAATTTGAGGCTTTTGTAGTTGAGAACCTTTCTTGGTTTTAAAATGCTATTTCCCCATAATTATTTGGCAAGCCCTCATGCTGTAGTACTTTCCTATTTGTGTTCTTAGTCAAATCTGTACACTAGTTCTCAGTCAAATATTGTGTTTTACTTACACAAACGCATACCCTTCAACATTTGACAGATGAAAACTGGGACCTATGAGTCTGAGCAAGTGTGAGTCAAGGTCACAAAAATTATTGAGAAAGACTAGATAAACTAGAAGAGGCTGCAGCAGTTTTGCCCGTCTTCTGGGATAGGCAAGATTCTGTCCCTGTCTCTCACTCTGTTGAATTAATTAAGTACAAACTACTTTTGCACTTTGAATTGCTCCATTTACAGCAATTGAAATAAGCTGATGAGAAAAGGGGAAACATGGGGACATTTTAAAAGCATCTGAAAAAGTGGGACAGCAGAAGATTAATTGGGACTGTCCTGGTTGGACCAGCTGGAAGATTTGCCTAGATCGTTTTGTTATGAATGTACTGCTCAATCATCCTCTGATGAATTGTCACTGCAGTAACCTCACTTACATAGTACCACTTGCTAATTTTGATTATTCTAAGATATTACCTTTCTGAGTAATTTTTCCCTTTCAGTTTGACCTTCTATGCGGTGCAGTAGAAATGGTTAAATCTCACACCAGTGTCGTGAAGTAGATTTCTAACCAATAAATTCCTTCGTCAGACAGCAAGGCACCAAAGTTGACTGATTTTACTGTTGTGTAAAATCATCAGTTGTGCAACAAATACTCCAGCAAGTTCTCCAGTAAATATTTGTGATATGATCTGTTCTGTAAATATATTTAATTTTTTTAAAAAGAGAGACACATAATGCTGGCCATAATTTTAAGGAATTAATTTTTCTACAAGTCTTCTTGAATTTTAGTACCTTTGCCATTAATCTTGGACATATTGTACCTGATACTATTTCCTATGTCCTTTCCATCAGTTAATGACTCTTTTTATTCACTTTGGCTACTGAGGGGATGAATGAAGCAAGGGATATGCAAGATGTCTTTTGTTGCAATCATTTAGGAGATGGAAAGAAGAGTGTTTTTTCTGTTGTTCGTCTGTCTTGAATTAGGTCACATTGCTTCAGAAGCCTTATGCAGCTGCTATGGATCGGATGAGATTCTACTATAGATTTGAGTGGAAGGAAATCCAGGTTAGAATAAACACTATGACAGATGTGAAGCTGTCTCTGAAAAATAGTTGTAACCATAATTTCTGTTTGTAGTCATGGACATAAAATATACGATGTGTTTTTCCCTCACATAGTAAAATGAGATCTGATTGGGAATACCTAGAAGATAATGATGTCATGTCACATAGTACATCTTGTATTTCTGTTTAGACTTGTCGCTACCATTGGGCAAAATGAGGTTTTTGCTTTGGACAGTTTGTGCCGGGAGATGGTTAAGGAGGGACCTGTCTGGCACATGACCTGGCCCGGAGTCCCCCCCCCGCATGATATCCTTCTGCCTTTAGGTAAGGTGAAGGATGTTGCTCCACCGTCAGTGTCGAAGAAAGAGTAAATGCTAGTAAATTGCTAGTAACATCTTTGTACTTTGAGTGGGAGGGGCCCGTTTAGCTTTTCACATTTGTCAGCAAAATGTCTTTTTAAATTCATTTAATTTTCATCCTATCTTTCTCCCAGTGTGGGATCCAAGGAGGCTTGGTACAGCCTCATCAGGAATAAGGGTTGTGGCAGAAGTGGGGGTGGGGATGGGGAAGGTAGGAAGGAGAAAATCATATACAGGCCTGTTGTTTCCAGCAATACCCATACATTTTCCCCTTAGAACTCAAAGGGAACATTGTTTGGGATAAGGAAGCATGTGGAAAAATCCGGTTTCTACCAGGTTATTGTTTCTTAGCTGAATAAGGTTATAAAGGCAAGCACAACAGGATGGGATCAGGGAGGCTTCCTACTGTTAACAGTTCCCTGTGATGGTGACTTGCAGCTGCAAACATCAGTCTCTGCTGCTTAGAAGGCAACCAGCTGCTTTGAACAGCCGGAACCTGTCAGTTTGAGCATGTTTTTCTTGGGAACTGAGAGAGCAGTAAGGATATGTTGCTTTCACACCCTCATCACCAATTCTGGGAAATAAAAAAATGGATCAAAATAAAGTGGTTAAAACTTTACTTAAAAGTAGGCGGTAGGAAAAAAATGTTTGGCCAGCCTCTTTAGCAGGAAAGCCTTTCACTATTTGCCTATGTGCACTCCTTGTCTTGCCAGGATAGCCTAAATGGGCTATGTTTGTATTTTTCTTGATGTTACTAGCAGAATTCCTGCTTCTAGGAACAGACAATCTTCTCTTGGTCTTCTTAAAGTTGTCTTTCTTCTTTCTGGAGGGGTACAGTTCTCATGGTGACAAATTCTACAAGAATCTTCTTTTTTAGTTCTTAGTCATACATATCCCCCTGTTACACTAGCGATGAAAAGTATAGCTCTTGTCATTTGATGAATGCATTTAAGTTGAGTGGTAACTCAACTTAATTGCAATGTTCATGTAACCATTTGATAATATAAGCCTGTACCATCGTTCTCAAAGGTGAGCAAAAATTGTACTCATACGCCTCCACCTGTTCAAAAATCTGTGGCAAGCAGTACAATTCTCTTTGCCAATTGTCAGGATGTTGTAAATGGCCAATTTTATTGACTGGTCACATGTTAGCTGTCATTTGGTAAGTGGCAGCCTGAATCTATCTGTTAAAGATTTTTTTACACGAGTTTCTTGTGTGGGAAGTAACAGGCAAGGTGTGGATGTGGGGGTACATTTTAATCTACTCTGAATCATTTGAAGAATGATTGACAGAGATGGGAAAGGACGAATCAAGGGAATTCTATTGATAGAGATAAAAACCATCTTCTTTCAGCTGATGTATTTAGAGTCATGTCTTGCATCAGACACAGAAAAATTAGAGATGAGGGTATACAACTATTTCCACAGTTTGTTAATGAAGGGAAAATTTGCTGTTCTATTTTTGAGGAGTCCAATAGAGCTTATTCTACATAAATTATCTGATTTCATCTCTCCCTTTTCTCTACACCTTATATAACAGAGTTGGGAAAGTGTTTTGAGGTAGGGTCTGGATTCCCCAACATACCTGCCTCAAGCCAGATGACATAAGAGACTATGGACATATAAGGTGATATCCTGGGTTTCCAGTCAAAGTACCATCTGGAGACCTAACTATTTCCCTACTTCTCAATGTGAGCAAGGCAAGACAGCACTTTGGGAGTTTGTTGAGTCCCAAGGCTGAGGTTCAGCTATGCCTTAAAGTGCCAGTGGAATGCACTCAGCTTCACTTCCCTCTTAGGTTTCCTGTTCAGGAAAGGTGGTGAGGAAGCAAAATGCACTCAGCTGATGGTCTGGGAGCCAGCTGAGTCCTGAGGCAGGCTGAGGGTGCTTGGCTTTGCCTTCTCTGTGCAGGGCAGACAAAGGAAGAAGCAAAATGGGTGAGCTCAACTCATTAGCTCTCTGCTTTTTCTTCCTTTTGAGGGAAAGAAAGTCTTCAGAGGTGATGTGTCTGAGCAAAGAGGGAAATGGGGTTACTGAGCATGCAAGGTCTACTTTTAGGAACTGTTGCTTTTCCCTAATTTTAGAGCAAATTCACACGGAACAGGATGATCAGTGCAAAGTACAGAACATGGCAAACTAATTCATTGTGTAATTTGCTACAAATTCTGCAAAAGTAAGTTGCTGTCATTACTGGAGCAGATTTTTGATAGCTCGTTCTATTTAATGTAATTTTCAAGCTCTGATGAAGTGGTTGGCAGCATACTCTGTGCCCCGTGTACAAACGGAAGATGTGTAGTTAATTAGCCCATGAAAAGGGTAAAACACAGATTCTCCAAAGCCTTAACAGACTGAACATCCCCCAGGTCTTATTATCAAGTATGCCAGGCTTAGGGTTAGTATGTAAAATGTAGGATCAATGTAAAACTGCTGAAAAAATGAAACTGTACTGATGGAGTACTAGATGGACAGTTTGTGAAGTACAATTGACAATAAAACGCTGGATATCAAAGTCTCCCCGTAGCTGTCAGTATTATGATGTTCCATCTTCTGGCTGCGCATTTTTTGGTTTGCCAGAGGATGGGTGGGCATGCATGTTTTGTTTTCAGGTCCTCGTAATCATCCACTTTCTCTGCTGGGCCCTCTGCTGGTTTATTGAGAACAAAATTTCCTGGGATATGCTGGTGGCAATTGACTCGTCAGCATAATGAAATTCTCATTAGAATGAGTCTAAAAAGCAGATTCTTGGTGGATATTTTTACCTTCTTTGCTGTCCATTTTTGCTAGGGAAAAAGACAGCATTTTTAGTCAGGAAAATCTGCTGAGATTCTGCAATAGGATCAGCAGTGTTCTGCTGCAACAACAACACACAAAAAGCCCAGTTGTACAGTATTTTAAAGACTAACAAATTGATAGCAGTATATACTTTCTCATGCAAGGATCTACTTCATCTAAGGTAGTCTAGTCAAGTAGTTTATGTTTTTTCTGGAAAATAGACACAGTGACTAATTATGATTTGCAGTTTTAGGCTGAAGTAATACAGCAAATTCAGTGTCTGTGAGCACCTCAGTATTGATGCCTTGCTACCCTCATTGTGGAAGTTCTATTCTTGTTATATTGCCTGCCCTTTAAAAATGGGAATTGCCTTGAGAATTGCCCAGATGAGGATGGACACACACATAAAGTGGATGGTACACATAAATGGGTGTTTTTGTTTTGTTTTTTGTATAATCAGCCTTCCACATTGGTGGGTTTCACTCTTGTGAATTTGATTATTCACAGATTATTTCCTGTCCCCTCTGCTGCCTCCCTCTGACATTTTTAATAGGGACTGCAAACCTCCTGAGACTGAGAAACTGCAAATGAAGCTTGTTAAGTCCCTATTAAAAATGGTGTGGGGCAGCAGTGGAAGGGGCAGTAAGCCCCACCAGCCAGTCACTTCTGCCTTGTGAAGGAAGCCTGGTTCCTCAAAGGAATCCAGAGTGGGTTGAATATGGTGATCATACTTTTTTCTGTGTTAAATACAGTTTGGGAGGGTCTATAGTTGTTCATGGTTTTTCCACTTTCATGGGGGTCCTGTGCCTCTAACCCTAGCAAATGTGGAGGGATGACTGTAGAGACCTTCCAAAGAGCTAGGTTTGTGTGGCATGGTAAACAAACATGCTATAAGAAGACATGCTGCCATAGAGATTAAACCTTGGCTAGAAGTCACGGTGGCTATGTGTAGACTGTCTCCAGGATCTGAAGCAAGGTATCTCAAAATACCAATCGCTGCGGAACAATTACCAGAGGAGGCTGTTTCCATGTGGCTTGTTGTGAACTTCTCTTTTGTCATTTTGGAAAGTGTGTTGCTGGACTAGGATAGTCTGTGTATGATACAGGAAACTCTTATGTTCTTTAGGAGTTGAACATTCAGAACCTATGTCTGTCCAGAAAATGTTGGATCATCATTCCCTTTGTTCCCAGCCATCTTGGCTAATAGTGAGGGTTGGTGGAAATAATATTTCATAAACCTCTGTAGGGACACAGGTCCCCATCCCTGCTTTATAAGGACTGTCTTGTGTAGGAGTAGCCGTAAAGGAGATGTTTATCCTGACTCTGTTTGTTGCTATAAAGGGTGTCTAAACTTGAAGGAAGATAGTATAAATTAAAAAAATATAGCAATGTTTCTTATCAGGGAGGCTTTATATGTTATTGGACATCAGTTCTCAGAATTCCTGATCATTGTCCATGCTGGCAGGGGTTTCTGGAATTGCATGTCAACTATATATGAGGTCCCTCCTCTGCTATTGGGTTGAGACCACTGTAGGACCTCTTTAAATTTTCTTGAGAGGGAAGAAAAGACAGATGTTGGCACCATATTGACACTTTGCTCTGGAGGAAGGACTAAAGCAGCTCTCTGCCAGTTTTGAGTTTGCTTGGACCATGACTACCCTTGCTTGACCCACAGGCTACCTTAATTATCATATCAGATACCAAGGAGATATGTGGTAAATTGGCCCACATACTCTTAGCCATAAACCTCCAAAATCAGATCTTGCCTTGATCGCAAATTAAGTAGGCATAAAAATGTTTCCGTGAGAGCTAGAATCCTGCTAAGCTTTTTATGACTAGATTAAGGAATGCTCTGGGAAGAAATATGACTGAACCTTATATTCCACTTGTAAATATGGTTATGTGGAGAATCTGGTTTTTGAGGTTAAAGGGAGTTAAAAGTTATTCTGGACTTCAAAGAAATACAAGGTTTATTTAATCAGGGTCCAGCCTTGTAGACAGGAGCCTGGAAAGCAGAATTTGGAAATGTTACTTTTTAAAAGTAACAAGTGGCAATGCTGTCTGTGGAATTCTGGGTATTGTAGTCCCAAAACTAACTTCCCCAAACTCTGGTAGAAAGTAGAAATGGAGATGTGTACCTCTGTGGTAAGCCAGTGATGATAGAAGACCCATATAACTGGGGTTACTTGGAAAGGTTTTAGGTTGGAAGAAATGATTTTCCAGGCAAACTTGAACTTCAGCATCTATTTGTGTGCTTTTAAACAGTCATACCGTGTTGGCTTCAGCCTGTTCCAAGGAAATAGCAGGGCTAGCCCAAGACATTTTGCTGCCTGAAGTAGAACAGCAAATTGCAAGATGCAAGTATTCAGGGGTGGCCAAGTTCTTCTTCGTGGTCTCTGTGCCTTCATACACTAGGAGCTTTAGCGCCTGTGCGGTAGCGTTCGGAAACTTCTAGAGCTTGTTCGCTTGGCGGGAACCCCTCCCCCACGCCGGTACTGCGCATGCTCCTCCCGCCGAGCAACGGTCTCTCCTCAGTTCTTTCTCGTCCGCCGCCGCGTACGGAAGGTTCTTTAGTTTGTTCCTCTCACGTCGTGCTTGGCTTGCTGTTTTTTCACGGTTTTACAGACTTTCGGACTGTCTTTGACCTCTCTTTCGGACTCCCCCTTCGGTTTTCGTCTTTTTGGATTTCGGAGTTTGGCGTTTCTTCGTCTTATGTCCGCGCTCTTTAAGAAGTGCGTGTCCTGCGGCCGCAAGGTTGCCCTCAACGACGGCCATAAGGAGTGTCTCTTCTGTTTGGGCGAGTCCCACAACATCCGGACTTGCCCAATTTGCAGGAATTTTACTCCCCAAACTCTTCGCAACCGCTCCGCGAGACTCAAATCTTATTGTTGGGAACAGTCTCTGCGGGCGATAGACGAGACCTCCACTTCCAAGATGGCCGACAAGAAGACGACCACGCCATCGACGGTATCGGCGGCTGCCGTTCCGTCCACCTCGTCGGTATCGGGCTCGGTACCGGCAAAAACGCCGATCTCGGCGTTACCGAGGATCCCAAAGCTGTCGGCGGCTGCCAAGTCAGCGAAAGGACCCCGACGGCGAGGAAGGCTGAGGCTCCCCTTACGGAGACGCCTGCAAAAAAGCGCCCTGCTCCGGACGGAGGCAAGGGCAAGGAGAAGGAGAAGAAGAAGAAGAAGGGAAAAAAGCGCTCCCCGGCTGGGGACGCTCAACCTCCTATTTACTCCTACTAGCAGCCTTCAAAAGGGCGAGGCGAGTCCGTCGACCTCTCGGAGGATGAGATCGAGGACGTTCCCAACACGCCCGGACTCGCCTGTGGCAGACCCTCCAACCCTGGTGGAGGAGCGCCACCGCCCCTTAGCCGTCGCAGGTCGGCCGACCTGCAGCAGAGAGAGCCCTCTGCTTCTCCGGAGCGGCGTTCGACCTCCTTCAGGTCCCGGTCCCCCCTTCCGAGCGTCCGGTGGCCTCGCCGCCTCCGAGGGAGACAAAAAGAGGAACAACCTCGCTCGGGCCTCCAAAAACCCTCGGCGTCCTACGTGGCCAGGTACGCGAGGGAATCTGAATGGAGAGAGCGCCCGGCCTCCTATCGGTCGCATTCGCCATCGTACCGGGATCGGTACCATCGTGGCCCCGGTTTTGCGGGGGGGCCTTCCGGAGGGCCCCGGGCACCTCGTCGACAGCGCGAATCGCGTTCCCCCTAGAGGGGGCGAGGCTCGGAAAAGTCGACGCCGAAGCCGATCTCCGTCGGACCGCCGCTCCTTAGCCGCTCTCCCTCCCCTCGATATCATAGGGCGAGGGAGCCTTCACCACGGTATCGGGCGATATCGCCACCTCCTAGGGTCACGGCAACGGCGACGCGCCCTACGGAGTCGGTGGTGACTGAGCGGGCTACGACGACGTCAGCCTGCCAGACTACCCCGGTCACCACCAAGAGGGTGAAGTCAGTGGTCAGCCATCCCAAGGGGGGACGCGCTGCTACCACCGCCCCGGCTGCGGAGAAGCCTAGGAAGGCAACACCTGCGGCGACTACGAAGGAGCCGGAAAGCGAGCGGCGAGAGGACTCACCGAGCTTTGGAGTCGTACGACTCGAGTGCGGAGTCTGAGGTGTCTGAGGCGGCCTCCCAGGAGTTCCCCCGTTGGGATTTGGGGACCCGATCCCAGATTTCTGCTCCAAAGGGCGTCCACCAGTTCTTGCGATGCTGCTCCGCATGGCCACCACCCTCGGCCTTAAAATCCCATGCGGAGCCGGGGGGATGGGCGATCCAGCCTTCTCCGTTTTCGAGGAGAAGCGACCTTCCACGGCCCCCGCTGCCTCTCCTGCCCCGGGTATCCAGACTGGTGAAGGCCGCCTGGGGTAGACCGGCCTCGGCTCAGCCGATACCGCAGCGGTTAGAACACCTCTACAGGGTGCAGAAGGATAACGCCGGTTTCCCCTTTAATCACCCTGCACCGAACTCTGTGGTCGTCGAAATCCGCGCAGACGAAGGGCTCCGGCAGGCCCCACCACCCCGCCGGACAAAAAAGGGCAGGAAGTTGGACGCCTAAAGCAAAGGTTTATTCGGCTGCCTCCTTGCAGATCAGGCTGTCCAAAACTCAAAGGTTGCCTCGCGGCATACCTGGGAAAATGCTCGATCGCCTGCAACCAGCGATGGAAGCGGTACCGGAGGACATCCCCGCCTCCTCCGTGATCTTCAATGAGGCTATCTCCATCGCTCGGCACCAGATGGCCTCCTCCCGGCACGCAGTGGAGATCGCCTCCCGGGTCATGGGGGGGCCCGTCGGCCTTCGCCGCCATGCTTGGCTTCGACCGGCCGACATCCAGGAGGACACCAGAAGGAGGATTGAAGATCTCCCCTTCGACGGTGAAGGCCTATTAATTTGTCCACAGACGAAGCTTTGGAAACCCTCGTCAAGGCGAGACTGACCGCAAAAAAGATCGGGCTGCAGCCGGCCACGCAGACCCGGGGGGCCTCCCCCCTTCCCCCATCCTGGCGACGATCTTCCACCTCGTCTTTCCCAAAGCGTTCGGCCCAGTCTGGAAGTCGAGACCGTCCTCCGGCTCATCGGCCAGACGCACGATTAGGCGGCGCCCGCCTTCGTCGAAGAAGTCCTCCTCCGAGACAAAGTCCCCGGTTTTGACGTGCCTGGCAGGACCCACCAATACCCACTCTTCAGCCTACCATCAGCGCTGGGAAGACCGACCGACTCTCGCTCGACACCTAGCGGAGTGGCAGTATGTCACTACGGACTTTTGGGGGTGCTTTCCATCGTCCGTCTTGGCTACGCCATCGATTTTCCCCAAAGATTCCTTCGCGGCGTTTATTACTCCACGCCGTCGAGTCCGGCCCTCCTGGAAGAGACCCAAACCCCTCCTCCAAAAAGGGGCCCATCAGGGCCCCCCAAGAGGCCAAGACCACCGGTTCTTCTCCAAGGATTTCACGGTACCGAAAGCCGACGGTACCCTCCGGCCGATCCTAGACCTCAGAGGGGTGAACTACTACATCCGCCCCAAAAGGTTCAAGATGGTCACGATACCGTCGATCCTACCCTTCCTACATCGAGGGGACTGGTTCCCCTCCATCGATCTCCGAGACGCATACTTCCATATCGCCATTCGCCCGCAGCAAGAACGGACCTCCGCTTCGCAGTCGACGACACCTGTTACCAGTACAAGGTTGCCGTTCGGACTCTCGACTGCCCCAAGGGTCTTCACCAAGTGCATGGCCCCGGTGGTATCCTACCTGCGGACGAAGGGCGCTTCCCTCTTCCCCTACCTCGACGATTGGCTGTTGGTGGCGTCCTGCAAACAGAGACTTTACCACGACGTCCACATGACGTTGTCACTCCTGACCCGCCTTGGTCTACGGGGGAAACCGAAGAAGTCCCACCTCGAGCCGGCGAGGATCTTGGACTTCATCGGGGCGACGCTCGACTCGACCTCCGCCAGGGCGTACCTACCAGAGTCTCGAGCACAAACCTTGATCCGGGCCGCCGCTCACGCTCGTACGGCCCCGACGTTTTTCTGCGAGAAGCGTCCAGCAGCTCTTGGGCTACATGGCTGCGACGACCGCTGTGACATATCTCGCCAGGCTGAGAGCAAGACCTCTTCAACACTGGTTCGTCCGCATATTTCC
The DNA here is from genome assembly GCA_948474755.1 of Ctenosaura bakeri. Lineage (NCBI taxonomy): Eukaryota > Metazoa > Chordata > Lepidosauria > Squamata > Iguanidae > Ctenosaura > Ctenosaura bakeri. The sequence goes on along the minus strand of CAOLHI010000197.1, from coordinate 723,210 downwards.
CCCCCGCGAGACGAACAGACACTCCGACTGCAGCTGCCGGGAGACGTCCGCTATCCCTCCGATGGTGGCAGTCGCGACGCAATCTATGTCGGGGATGCCTTTCCAACAGCCGAACCGAAGGTGACGGTAACGACCGACGCCTCCCCCGTATGGATGGGGTGCCCACTGCGGCGATCTCAGAGTCCGCGACAGATGGACCGACGACGAGACCGCTCTCCATATCAACGCGCTGGAGCTGCTCGCCGTCTGGAAAGCCCTACGGGCGTTCCGCCATGCCGTGGCGGGGCGCACGGTCCTGATTCTGACGGACAACACCACCGCCGTCTGTCCCTCAACAGACAAGGTGGGACTCATTCCCCGACCCTGCTCGACATCGCGCTCGGCCTGTGGGGAAAGGTGCATTCGCCTGCACGCATCCCGTGGCGGTTACCTGGCCGGGGGAGGAGAACACCACGGCAGACGCCCTCAGCAGGGACACCTCATCCCATCACGAATGGCTCTCTCCGGAGAGGCGTTCAGACTATTGGGACCGCTGGGGCGAACCATCGATCGACCTCTTCGCGACCAGGGAAAACGCGAAGTGTCGCCGATTCTGTTCCAGAGCGGGCCACGATCGTGCCTCCATCGGGGACGCTTTCCAAATTCCGTGGACCGGGGAACTCCTCTACGCGTTCCCCCCGTTTCCCCCTGCTCGGCCGGACGATATCGAAGATCCTCGCCGACCGAGCCGAAAGCGATCCTGGTAGCCCCGTACTGGCCGAGGCAACATTGGTTCGCACCCCTGCTACAAGCCGCGCGAGACGACCTGCTCCGGTTGCCACCGACACCGGACCTGCTCTCCCACTCCGGCGGCCGAGTCCTCCATCCGGACCTGCCACGCCTGGCCCTCCATGCCTGGAGGATATCGCACTAGACGATCCCGTGCTCGGTACCGTCCTCGTCGCGGCCAGGAAGGAATCCACCCGTCGCAACTATCAATACAAGTGGCGACGCTTCCTGACCTTCGCTAACGAGAGGAGTGAGCCGGTATCGCCCGCGGGGCTCTCGACCGTCCTGCACTTCCTCCTGCACCTCCGGCAACAGGGCCTGGCGTTTCCATCCCTGAAGGTGTATCTCTCCGCGATTGTGGCATACCAACCGCCACGATCTGCTGCCTCGGCCTTCTTCAGGAACGATACCGTTAAGCGGTTCCTGAAAGGGCTTCATCATCTCTACCCGCCGGTATCGCCGCCGCTACCGCCGTGGTCCCTCTCGCTGGTGCTCTCGCAGCTGACGAAGCCGCCCTTCGAGCCGATGGCGACCTCGGATGACAGGCTCCTGACAATGAAAACTGCCTTCCTGGTAGCGGTGACCTCAGCGAGGCGAGCGGGTGAGATCACAGCTCTTCGTTCCGATGAGCCCTTCACGGTCTTCCACAGGGACAAGGTGGTCCTGAGACCTGACATCTCGTTCCTGCCAAAGGTGGTGTCCAGTTTCCATCTCAACCAGGACATCATCCTGCCTGCCTTCTTCCCGAACCCGACGACACCGTTGGAGCGGTCCCTCCACTCCCTGGACGTGCGTCGGGCATTGGCTTTCTACAAGGACAGGACTGCTTCCTTCCGACAGACGCCGCATCTCTTTGTTTGCTATGGGCGACGTCGGAGGGGCCTAAAAGTGTCCACCCAGCGCTTCTCCAAGTGGGTGGTGAGGACTATTGAACTGGCGTATGAGCTCGCGAGGAAGCCTCCGCCAGTCCTGCTTCGAGCCCACTCCACCAGAGCTGTGGCTACTTCTGCGGCCCTCCTGCGAGGAGTTGACCTGCATGAACTCTGCCGTGTGGCGACCTGGTCCCAACCGTCGACCTTCGTGCGCCACTACAGGCTCGACTGCTGGTCGCGCAGAGATGCCCGGTTTGGACGTGAGGTGTTGGCTTCCGTGCTGTAGGACCTGACCCGCCGTCCGACCGGTAAGCTACACAGTCTCCTAGTGTATGAAGGCACAGAGACCACGAAGAAGAAGAACAGGTTGCTTACCTGTAACTGTGGTTCTTCGAGTGGTCATCTGTGCCATCATACACACCCGCCCTTCCTCCCCTCTTTCTCAGGTCCCTGTAGGTTCTACGGCGGACGACAGAACTGAGGAGAGACCGTTGCTCGGCGGGAGGAGCATGCGCAGTACCGGCGTGGGGGAGGGGTTCCCGCCAAGCGAACAAGCTCTAGAAGTTTCCGAACGCTACCGCGCAGGCGCTAAAGCTCCTAGTGTATGATGGCACAGATGACCACTCGAAGAACCACAGTTACAGGTAAGCAACCTGTTCTTACATTGACACCTGAGTATGAAAATCCCACAACATCTTTCCCTATCACTAACAAGTTAAGAATAATAAATTAAATGACAAGCAATTTACTGCCATTTTGTGACACCTCAAATCGATTTGCCTTATTTTGAAAGCTTACTGTTGATTCTGACCTAGAAATTTAATCAGAGGGATATTGACAAGCTGGAGCAAGTCCAGAGGAGGGTGACCAAAATGGTGAGAGGCCTGGAAACCATGCCCTATGGGGATAGACTTAGAGAGCTTGGTATGTTTAGTCTGCAGAAGAGAAGGTTAAGAGGGGACATGATAGCCATGTTTAAATATTTGAAGGGATGCCACGTAGAGGAAGGAGAGGGCTTGTTTTCTCCTGCTCCAGAGACCAGGACAAGGAGCAATGGATTCAAGCTGCAGGAAGGGAGATTCCACCTGAACCTCAGGAAGGACTTCCTGACAGTCAGGGCTGTCCGGCAGTGGAATATGCTGCCTCGGAGTGTAGTGGAGTCTTCTTCCTTGGAGGTTTTTAAGCAGAGGCTTGATGGTCATCTGTCGGGAGTGCTTTGAGGGTGTTCCTGCATGGCAGGGGATTGGACTGGATGGCCCCTGTGGTCTCTTCCAACTCTACATTTCTATGATTCTATGATTCTATCATGGGATCCTATATGGACTGTAGCCTATGTCACGGAAGGTTCCTGTGAACCAACTTTTTTGAATTGAGCTAATACACTTCACTGAAAAGCAGTGAGTTTACTTGTACAACACCATTTTTCGGTGCACTACTGGCTGCTGGAATATAATACACACACAGCCTCTTGCTGTTGGCTTTCTTAATCTCTGCTACCTGGATAATATTTTACTGTGCAGTGGACACTGGAAGAGTATCCAGCTCTTTCTCTGGATATAGCCAGTTCTTCCTATTTTTCCAGTACTCCACTAATTCTTGGAATTCATTAACATTAAGATGTAAACAGATGTAAAAAAGGCTTTATTGATAACAGTGTAAACCAGTGGCTAAGTTAACTTAGTTAACTAAGTTAACCAGGGACCACGTTTGGCATCGAGGATGACTTCATGTCTCTCTAGGGGAACGCTTGCAATTTATTGTAGAGCTCCAGTTTTATAGGTTGTTTGCTGGGCTTGTTCTAGAATGCATGCACCCTCTTTTCCCTATAGCACTGCCTAGGTAGGTTTGACTTCTCTGTTTCTGGAGTTTGATCTGTGGAGGTCAGCAGGCTGCTATTGTTTGTTAGCTGTTGCTCATTTTCTCCTTGAGGAACAAACGATAAGCTCCTACTGTTTCCTGTGCTTTTCTAAAGGATGATGCACACTTGTGTCAAATGCAGGTTTCTAATGTAATAGCCTTGTTCTTGCGTTATATCTTTTCCTTACTTATTCATTGTTGTGTTTATACAGTTGCCTGTGGATTATGGGTACAACTGCCAGCACAGCTCAGCAGACAGTGGCAACATTTGAGAACATTCACGGGAACGGAACCATGGATGACCGCAATTCTCTGAGCATCCACTCCTTCCAGACAGTTGGTCTTCACAACAACAAAGCCAAGTCTATTATTACCAATAAGGTGGCACCAGTAGTCATTACGTGAGTTACCTCTGCCAGTGATGCTTCTTTACATCCTTCAACCTCTGTCCCAGTGCTATCTTCACCTCTTACCATTCTGCCATATTCTAAAATTCTCTTTCTTCACTGGTATTCTTCAGCTGTAATTGTCAGCAACTCCCGTTACCGCTAGCCAAGGCAGCAATGGTAATGTTGGCTGGAGGCAATGGGAGCTGGTTTCAGGCCAGGGTATGATATTGAGCCAGCCTTGATTGCTCTGACTGATGACTTACTCCAGAAGAAAGATGGGGAGCACCACCCTGTTGGTCTTTCTGGATCTCTCAGCAGCTTTTGATACCATTGTTCATGACATCTTATTGGGGAGATTCTGGCAGATGGGAGCAAGAAACACTGATTCTTCGCTTATTTGCAGGGTTGGTTACAGAAAGTGACATTGAAGGACTCCTGCTTGGCCCTGTGACCATTTTGCTGGGGGCAGGGTGCTGCATTCTGGGAGAGGCCATTAGGAGTTTTGGAGCTGGGTACAATCAATGTGCTAATGATACTCATTTTTATTTCTCCTTGTCATCTGAGTCACCTGGAGCTGTGGGGGGGCTGGGGTAGTGCCTGGATACTGTAATGGGCTGGATAAACGCAACTAAATTGAAACTGAATCCTGGTAAGACAGAGTCTTTGTTGATTGGTTGTTGTTGAGTCTAGGAATTGGGTAGGTTACCTGCTTGGATGGGCTTGCACTACCCCTGAAGGAGCAGGTGTGTAGTTTAAGAGTCCTGTTACATCCATCCTTGTTTAGATCCAGATAGACTTGGTGGCTTGGAGTGCTTGCCACCAGCTTTGGCTGGTCTGCCAGCTACAGCCTTTTCTGGACAAGGATAACTTAGCCATAGTAGTCCATGCACTGGTAACTTTCTGATTAGACTACTGCAGTGCTCATCACATGGGGCTGCCCTTGAAGACAACCCAGAAGCTGCAGCTATTGCAAAATGCAACAGATAGACTGCTCTCTGGAATACCGTTCAGGTATCTTGTAACACCTGTTCTGAAGGAATTACACTGGTTGCTAGTACATTTCTGTTCTGAATTCAAGGTGCTAGTGGTAACATTTGAAGCCCTAAACAGTTTGGAATCGAGATGCTTGATGTAGTACTTCTCTCTACATATGTCCATCTGTGATCTGTTGGAGAGGACCTCTTCCATATCCCACCAGTAGGGGGGGTTACATTGTGGGAGGACAAGAGAGAGGGCCTTCTCTGCAGTGGCTCCTCAGGTGTGGAAGTCCCTCCCCCTGGAGGCCCTATTGGCACCAAAGCTGAGATCATTTTGGTGCCAGGTCAAAATTTCACTTTTTATTAAAGCTTTTGATTCTGATTGATTTTATCCAGGTTGCACATGTTTTATGGATGTATTATTCCAAATTGTATTCACTGGTTTCAAATTGTTTTTAATTGAGAAATTATTGAATATATTTTTAATCTTTTAAAACTATTGTTTTAAATTAATTTTATTGTAAGCTATCCTGAGCTCTTCGGATATAGGGTGGAATATAAGCATCTAAAGAAATAACTAAAAAATAAGAATTGTAATCAGACAGAAACAGAGAGCACTACAGTGGAGAAGGATGCTCTGAAAACATGTTTGCTATTTGAGATGCACCAAATCAAATACAGTCAGTTGACCAGATATGATGTCTTAAAAAGGGTTAGTGTGGTGTAATGGGCTTGGACTCCAGAAGGCAAGCATTTGAATCTCCATTTGGCTATGGAAATCCACTGGGTGACTTTATGCAAGTCATACTCTCTCAGCCTCAGAGGGAGGCAATGGCAAACCTCCTCTGAACAAATCTTGCCAAGAAAACCCTATGATGGGTTCGTCTTAGAGTTAGCATAGGTTAAAAATGACTTGAAGGCACACAACAACAACATTAGAGTGTTCTTAAACTGTGGCAAGCAGGGAACAAAAAAGAGAAGTGTTTATTCAGCTCAGCATGTCATTGCTTCCGGGGCTGTGCTTGACTTTATTGTTAACGCAGGTTTTACTAACCTGCCCTAAGGGATGAGAATTTAAAAAGTGTAGACTCTGTGAGTGTCTGCTCTTTCTTGCTCAATGGTCACTGAAAGATTAATGGTAGATTAATCAAGCTTAGATTAATCAAGCAATGGTAGATTAAACTTAGTTACCAGTGTTCCTTCCTGGCCAATAGAACATACAGATTAAGAGTAAGCAAGGAATTTTAGAAGGGTTTAAGTTCCTTGAAAGAGAGCAGAGTGGGCTTGATTCTGATACTTCTGTGGAAATCCGTTAAATGTTCCATCCTTCTTCTCCCCACCTCCCAAGACAGCTAATGTTTTTTAACGATCATCTCTTGAGGCTGGCTCATACCATTACTAGTAGGCATGACTTTAGGGCATATAAAACAGAGAAATGTGGCGAAGTGAAATTGTACCAGCAGCTGTGGAAGGCTCTTGTTCATTATTTTCTTTGTATGTGCTTATGCACATGGTTACAGCTGTTTGGCGGAATACATGGAGATGATATACAAAGTTTCTGGTAATGTAGCATTTCAGGTGTCAGGTGAATTGTACTCTGTAGAAATACCTTCACATTTTCAATATGATGTAGTATAACTGGAAGAACTTTGCACCACATCATTTATATCAATGAGTCAGTCAGGTGCAACAGCTGGGAATAGTGACACTACCTGGCCATTGCTTGTGTCTCCTCCTAGCCCAATTTCCTTTTTATCATTTTGTTTGTTACAGTGCTAGAACCCTGGGGGAATGGGAAAAATGGGTATGCAACATGCAACAAGAAATAAGGACATGGATGTGGTTGTTTTTTAAAAAACAATTTAATTACAAAAAAATCCCACCATTAATTCTCCCATATGGTTTTCGTAGGTACAACTGCAGAGAAGAGTTTCAGATTCATGATGACCTCTTGAAAGCTGGCTATACTGTTGGGCGCATTACAGAGTCTACCCCAGAGCACTATCTTGTACAAGTGAGTGAACTGGGCCTGGTTTGGGGTTTACAGTGTTGTTATATTGAAACTGATAAATATGAATCTATGAAGATCTTTGCCAGAGAAGACGAGCCTTCTGCGTGTCATAATGGCCAACCCAAACCCTCTGAAAAGGGGGGAAAAAAGAAGAAGATCAAGGTAGCTCCTCTCTTTGCCCTGTCTAGAAATTAGTATTCAGTTGCATACTGCCTCTGAACACAGAGCCTCCCTTTAGATGTTATGGATAGTAGTTCTCAATGGGTTTCTCCTCTGTGAACCTAACCCCCCCTCAAAGCCATCTAAGATAGTGTCCACCCCTACATCTTGTGATCATAACAACAGTTCATTTCCCTACTGTGTGAAGGACTTGATTGCTTGACTTCCTTTCCCCTGACTTCCTTTTGTACAGACAAATAATACTCTATCGTTTTTCTCTGTCTTCCCCCCTGCCCCACACTTTTCTCCTCAGGGGAAATACTTTATGGTCCGTGATGTATACAGCAAATTAGATGTCTTGAACACTGCCAGCAGCTGTGGTGCTCCAAACTTTCGACAGTCCAAAGGGGGATATTCAGTGTTTGGCATGGGTCAGCCCAGCTTGGGTGGATTCAAACAGGTTCTGCAGAAGCTCCAGAATGAGGGTCAGAAGGTCTGTAGACATGTGAAAGCAAATCTAACACGTAACATTGATGTATATGGCCCAGATTATGAATGGTGACCAGTGTTAAAAGAGGGATCTTTAGTTGGGCTATTTGTAGGAAAGGGGAACTTGTTTTACAAAGGTAATTCTCCTTAGTGTTTATTTGTATCTAAGGCAGGACTTCCCAAACTATCTGATGTGCAGATTGGCAGCTATACTTTTTCTTGTTAAGCCAAGGACAGGCATTGTATTTGTGCCTGTTGGACACAGTTGGTTCTGCCTTTCCTGGAAACTCATCAGAGTCCAGCAGCCAGTGGCTTGTTGACTGGCACTGGTTTCTGGACCGCCACTTTGAGTATCACTGATTTAAGGAACTTGAAGCAGCAGACAGAATCCCTTCCAGGTGGGTTAGGCTGAGATCTGCCAGAGTTAAGTTGGTATAGTTCATAGCTGACATTTGCCATACTCAGGGCAAGCTCAGCAGTTGCTGCATTGTTCTAGGTTAGGGACTAGAACCTGATCTAGAAAATTTTCTCTGAACTATTTTTATATGTAGGATGAAATACAGTTCAGGATGGTAAAGAACTATTTCCTAGGGTGGTGTGGGGGAAACTTGTGGGGGACCAGACAAGGACAAATTGGCTGTGTACAAATCAGCTATTATCTAATATCTGTTTGCAATTTAGCTTCCCATTTGGAAAAACTGCGACAGCCACCAACTTTCTCTCTGTCTCAGCAGGAATGCATCATGTTCTGTGTTCGTGAGGAGCCTGTGCTTTTTCTGCCTTTGGACAATGACTTTATGCCCTATACTCCTAGAGGAAAAGAGAACCTGCATGAAAATCTGCATAGCCTGCAGAGAGGTGTCAAAGTAGAAAACCTGGAGCTCTCTATTCGAAAAGAGGTGATTTTTTTAGAGTTAAAATAATTTTGTATTTTAATCAACATTGACACGTACGTGTCAACATAGCATTGACACAACATGTATACAAGTATATATACAAACAGAAGCACATAAATGACATCAACAAACAACAAATGACTTGCTGCCTTTCTCTGACTGTAGTCTAATTACTAAAACTAATTTCTTCTAATGCCCTTGCTATTATCTCTTCTTCTAATTAATTTTACCATCATTATTTTACATCTCTTAATTTTACTTAACTTCCTATACATCAAGTCCTGCGGTACTAGTATCCCCTCTGTGTTGCTTAGCAAAATCTATAAAAGGTTGTTATGTTATGTTATGTTATTGAAAATGTCTCTAATGAATTCTTTTTTACTAAATTAGTTAACTTGTCTAAATGTGCCAAATCCATCATTTTCCCCCATTTGTTCTTTACAAATCAGTATTTTATTTATCTTCCAATATCTCATGTGCACCAATTTTGCAACTATTACTATATAACTTATCAAAACTCTGTATTCTCTAAGTTTATCATATTCAGGCTAATTTAAATCACAAAATCTTTTGCATTGTTCACTAATTTTGAGCCAATATTTCCTTGCCTTTTTACACATCCACCACATGTGGAAGAATGATCCAGTTTATTTTTTTTTACATTTCCAGCAAATATTACTTATGCCTATCCACAGTCATACACCATTTGAACATCATTTTATAGAAATTCTCCTTTAGATTATAAGAACAAATGAATTTCATTCCTTTAATCCAGATATTTTCCCATTGTCTCCTTTGTACCGGTATATTATAACCAAAGTTCTTCTCCCAATTGATCATACATTCTTTTATCTGCTTGTCTTTGGTGTTAAATCTTGATAATAATTTGTATGAAAAGAAGCAGTGATTTTAAATGGCATAAGAAGGTTCCTGAGTTGGAGGTAGAGTACTCTGTTCTGTTTCTCTCAATAGGTTGTCATTCATTCTGTAACACCAGAGTCTCCTTGGACGTAATGGCTGGAAACTTGGTGGTCAGTCTCAACTACAGTAGACCCACTGAATCAATTGTTGAATGGTGAGTCCACATGTGGGTAAATTTTGTTGATTCAGTGGCTCTACTGTAGTCTAGTCAGGACTTACAGTAGGTTTTACATCAGAGTACAATCTTTATTTAAGATACTGTGGCTTTATTTTTCCAGTACTAATATTGTGAACTCTTTGCTCTTTTAATATTGTAGCTAGATAGTAGGTATGTGCTTTAGTTAGTGAGCTGGACATGTGGGAAGTAGCTGTGTATGTGGGGCAGTTATGAAGTGCCTGGGAACCTCTGAGATTTCTATGCTATGGGAGGCCATTTTAGACAGCTGCAGATGCTGTAGAAAGGCCTAACTTCTACAGTGTCCTGGCAACTTGGTTGTCACTCCATCATGATCTAATTCTGTGTTGGTCTGGTATTTTTTGCCTAGTGGTGGCTGTTGGACAAAGTGGAAGGGTAAACTGTCCAACCCAAAATGATGAGGAAGGCATACCCCTCCTCAGTCCATGAACTCTCTGTGGGTAAAGCACGCTGGTAGGTGAATGGTGTGCTCTCAGTTAGGTTTGTGAAATGTTTGTCTTTCCAGATGCTTTGGTCTACAACAGGGCTGGGCAACTGCATGGGGACCAGGGGTAAAATTTTCCCTGCATAGCCCCAGTAGCCCACAGTCAACCCACAGCAAGCCCAAATTCCTCCATTTTCTTCTGCAGTCCCTCTCAGTCTGGTGACTGGAAGTGACATTAGGTCATTTCCTGTCGTCGTTTTGAAGGGAGTTGTGGCAAAAATGGAAGTATTGCAGTGGGGGGGGTATTCTGCACATTTTTTGCATGTTTGGAAGGCTTTCTGTATGTTTTTTAAAGCAAAAATTGCCTGAAAATCATTTGATTTTTGAAAAAAAATTACTATTGAGAGGCTTTTGGCTACTGGCAGGGTCTTTAGTGGCCACAGAAGTGGGATCTGCGGACCACATGTGGCCTGCAGGCTACATCCTTCCACTTGTTGATAGTTTCCAGTAACCTCACCCAGTTTCTTAATGGTAAGGGAAACTGTAGGAAAAATATGTAGACAGTCAGAGATCCCTGACTCTTGTCCTAACTAAACAAGAACAGTATGGAACCATAAAATAATTGTTCATATGTTTCTGTGATAAAAACATTACTTTGGCCAAAGCTCTTGAGAAGAAAAATGTGTTGAGGGAAGTTGTGGAAGTGTTTTATAAAGCTGGACTTTTCTCAGTTTGATTGCTTGGATTTATCTGTTTAAGATATATGACTTTGCCCAGCTGAGTGAGAATACATATTATGTCTACAATGATATTGAACATTTCAAAGATGAGCCACATTCAGTGAGCATCCACTGTGAAGAAGACATCCGTGTGACAGAAGAAGTATACAAGAGACCGGTCTTCCTGCTGCCATCTTATAGGTACCTTTCTGTGAGAAAGTCATCCCTTCCCATTATATAATTGCTTCTAACTTGGGTATGTTGTTTTTTTACTGCATCACATAAGAAATGCCTCCTTAAACTTAATATTAGAAATATTGAGTTAAAAAGTTAATATTTAACATTATATTCTAACTGGTTAAGAAGTTGTATCGATGAGGCACCATACAGTGTTAAGAACTTAACACAAGCTCTCTGCAAAGGCTTAGAACCAAACAAGCAACACAAGGAAGAAGTTGTCAGGAAGGCAGAGTGAGATTTGATAGTCTATTTTGGGCATGCTATTTGCTTACCGCTTTCTCTCTGTGCCAGAACAATGAATTAAAATTTGTTCTGGATGTTTGAATTTGGGTACTTTGCATAGAATATTTTGCTCTTGGGCATTTCTGTCTGTCAGTAACATCCCTATTGCCCTCTTCATTGGTAGGTACCATCGGCTGCCTTTACCAGTAGAAGGAGCGCCTTTAGAAGCACAGCTTGATGCTTTCCTCAGTTTCCTCAGGGTAAGGGCTGCTTCCAGCTCTATAAATCTAAAATCTGGTGTTTTAATGGCCTCATTTGGAATATGAAGCACAAGGGATGTCATTTATTCCAGTGAGGTGGAAATGCTTGCTTTCCAGCAACACGTTTGTTTTGCCTTTCTACTGCTGTCATTGTGTACATTCAGCAGGCACCTGTGGCTATTTCTGGATCTCTGGTATTTCTACCTGAATACATGCATTTTCTGGATGCCAGGTTTTGTTTTAGGAACAACTTCAGAATCCCCCAAACCTAGAGAAGAATCCCCCAAACCTAGAGAAGAATACAAATGTCCACCCACACAAGCAAAAATTGGGTACACAATCTGGCTAGAAGACGAGCACTCTTGAAGTCTCCTTGGCTTCTGTAGAAATAATTTAGAATCATTGGAACTTGAATGTCTCCAACTTTTTGCTGGATCATGTTGATAAATATTAAACTAAAAGGCAAGGAATTGACAACTAAGGTGACCTAAATTTGCTGCTGAAAGTAGCCTGCCTTTGCATAATGACTGGGCTGACCCTCAAATTCAAAAGGGAAACTGAATCTCATTATGTATATATAAAAAAGATTCTTTTCCTCAGATTAGACCAGTACCATTCAACCAAGAGATACTTGTGTGGCCTTCTTCAGAGGTGGTTAGAAGAACAGGAGGGGGAACGATTGCTTTACGTACACATAATTATTTTCTTCAGTTTTATCTCCTTCAATATATTATTTCTTAATGTTTGTATTTTATATACAATTTAATATGAAGCATATGTACGATTACTTTTTGAGTTTTTCTTCAGTCCTGCCTTGCTTAGAATTATTAAAGCATATACGGTTCTTCTCTTTTAATTTTAACAGCACCTCAGGAAGGTCATAAAAATATTTCTTGTTGGACTAAGTTGAGAAATAAACTCTTTTTAAAAAATATATACTCTGAGATCAGTGTTCCTTTTACATCTGATTCACTGAATATTTCCAGTTCTGCCCATGTAAAAACATAGCGTGTAGAAACTATTCAAGAGTGGAATGAAGTAGTTGTTTCTGCAGCATAGCTGTTACATGCCAGGAAAAGCATGTCTTCATGATGGTTCCACTTCCCCTTGTTTGGCTGTTATTGAGACAGCAGAGTTAAAAGATGGGATATAAACTATTCCAATAAATTCATGTTGTCTTTGAGCATAAGCAGCAGTAGCACAAGCAGCTTACGCCCCTTCAAAGAAAGCCTTGGTGTAGGAAGGGTAGGAGAAGTGGAACGTCAGTGGGAAAGGGAGGGAGAAGCTAGGGGAAAGGACACTGTCCTAAATCTGACCCCAGCAACACAAGACACAAGGTGTGAGCATGAAGAGGGGGACTTCCATTCTGTATCTAGCAATACCCTTTAATTCATAGATTCCTAAAATGGCTAAAACAAAGAAAGGTTTAAATCAGGATTGGGAAACTATCTTACTCCAGTTGTTGCTAGGCTTCAGCTTTCATTAGGCCTAACTAGCATGGCCAGTGTTAAGGGGTTATGGGAGCTCCAGTTGGCAATGTTTTGAGGGCCACAGATTCCCAACAATCTGATTTAGATGTTTGGCCTGTTCTTATTTTATCTACATACCCATCGTCACCATTTTTCTTTTACATAAAAAGGATTTTTCTTCCTCTCTTCAGTTTGCCTGTATGAGATCCAAGGTTTTCTCAGGATTTTGTTACATTGCATTTAACATGCCAAATTGAAGAAAAGCATATTTAATATTAGATGTTATCATCTATATGCAAAATTGTTTGTTCTGCTTTATGGGAGTTTATTGTTAAGGAATTTGTGCCTCATTTGTGCTTCTGCAATAGAAATAACACTCAGGACAGCTAGTATGGTTTGACTATTGGACTAGGACTTTGGAAGACCAGGGTTCAATTCCACGATTGACTGTGGAAACACACTGGGTGACCTTGGGCAAATCACACTCTCTTATTCTCAGAGGAAGGCAGTGGCATTCACCATAAGTCAGTCAGAAATGATTTGAAGTCACACAATGACGAAAACAACAGTACATAAACAAAAGTACAAGAACAAAAGCACAAAAATAAACTCACCACAATTTGACTGTTGTCACTTTGTCAGCTTGTTGATTCTGTGCATCAAGCTCTCTAGTGTATGTGGGGAGTTGCGACATTCTGGCTTCCTGCTGTTACCTCAGGGATTGATGAGATTCAGTCTTTGGCCCTCCGTCTTTTTTTGGACTTCAGCTCCCAGATGCTCCAGCCTGCAGGGCCAAAATACCTGGAGAGCCAGAGGTTAAGAAACATTGGTTGAATAAACCCAGAATGAACTCATGAATTAGTCTTTGGCTGAATGGCCACTGCCTCAGCTAGGAACTGCAATCCAGCCTGAAGTGTCAATAATTAGTCCTATGTGTGTATTTGGGATTAAATTGTGTGTGAGACCAGCAACAGAACAATAAACCCCCTGTAAAATAGAGCAAACAAGAGATAGTAGCCAGCAATCCTGTCCCTGCTCCTACCCCCGCAGCAGCAATAAATGCTTGCTAGCTCTGACAGTAAGAAAAGGCTTGTTTTGCTCTACTTTCTGGCTATGAATTGTTTGGAGAAAATGGCAGGCCAAGAAATAGCCACCTGTAATTTTGTTCCACAGGAAAGTCCAAACCTGCTTCTTTTGCAAGACCCCAGCAGACCTCCTCCTGCTCTCCTCTTCAGCTGCCAAACAGGAGTTGGAAGGACCAATTTAGCCATGGTCTTAGGCACCCTGGTGTTGTATCACCGCAGAGGTGGTCCAGAAAAGCAAGAGTAAGTGTACTATCTCCTCCTAAACTAAAACATAACCAAAAAAATGAATCTGATTATTTGATTGGTTTTGGAGACTCAGATGGGCCTAAATCCAAAGACTGGGGTCCTATTCTTTAGAAACTGCATAACTTCAAAGGGTGAAAAGGCCACATAGATTAGCTTCCATACACTAGCCAGCTTCACAGATCAGGCTCCTGCCTGAGTTATGTGGATTTACTATGCAAGCATTGGCAGTGGCAGTGAGAGGAACAATGCCATGAGTACAGTAGTTGTGAAGAAAGGAAAGTGCTGGTGAGACAGGCAGCTTGGATCCATCAGATTTGGCCTGCTTCCCCTTGACAGCACTTCACTACCCTACTAGTATATGGCACAAAACAGGATTCCAGCTCCTGTGTCCTTGTCCATAGTGTAATCCTTGTTGGCCATTGCCATAATTGAGATTGATGCAGGAGCAGCCCAAGCTTTCCCATTATCCAAAGTGAGAGACTAAGCTTTGCTACCCCATTCACCACCACCCCTTGCTTCTGCTGCCTCTCTCTGCCTTGCTCTGAGAGCAAAAGGCAGCAAACCTCGCCAAAGCAGTGACAGTGTGGGCACTTCCAAGTGGAAAGGTGCATTTTGATGCTCCTGTTGCTCTGTTTGCTCAGGGTAAGCATCACACTGCACCTAATGGAAGGGCCAGGACTGGATTTGGGGAATGGGGAGAGTAGGTGTGACAGTGAAAGCCACTTGTCCAAACAACAAACTACAGAGAAAGTGAAAGAGAAACCCTATACTTTTATGCTTATTAGCCTGGGAAAACATGAATTGATTGTTTCCATAAAGATCTTTAATTTATTATTTTTTGATGTTGTCTGTGGGTTCCCAGATTCTTCCAAAATGCAGCATGTCCAGATATCCCTAGGTCATCCACTGGCTTGGGAGAGGTTGTCTACTTCAGCAATATTTTTGTAAGATGTATATCTGGAGAATAGTCTTTGAATCAAATAAATATGTCAAAATAACAATGGATATATTGCTATTTCAAGCGTGGACATGCTGAATGGCATAACCCTTAAAAAAAACAACTATACAGTGGCATTCCAGCCATGAGATGATATGCAGTGAATTTTTAAAAGCATAGAATTAGAAAGCTCTGTAAATCTGAGTGTGTGTGAGAGAATGTGGACTGTTCAGATAACACAGTTCTTTTGACCTTCTCCAGTCATCATAGCCTTCCGCGGTCTAGTAAATCCTTGCCCAGGGATCAATTTCGAATTATCCAAAACTTCATTGGCACAGTACCGAAAGGACAGCAAATAGTGGAGGAGGTAAGTAAATTTATGCCGATGGTGTCTTGGCAGTAAGCACTTAAGAGGTACATTTGCTCAGTGCTGCACTTGCCCTTCTGCCCCTCCCACCATCCCTGTTATTTAGTCTCTCAAAGGGAGAAAAGCTGTGGCATGAACATGTGCTGTTGACGTACCACACAGGTGTATCACCAAATACACAGACTGTGGAGGGTTAGATGAGCCAATGGCAGAGCCACACATGTGGATTTTATGCTGCTGTCATTTTGTAAAACAAGCTTTTATAGCTTAGACCATTGCTTCCCAGACTATCTGATGTTTGGGACTGGCAACTGTATTACACAACTGCTTCTTTCTTTCTTAGAAACTCTTAGAAAGTCATCAGGGACTGGCAGCCGATGGCTTATGGACTGGCAGCAGTCCATGGACCACTCCTGAGTAGCACTGATTTAGGGTCTATGTGTAGTTCTTTCTCCTCTACTAGCAGTATGTTATCAACAGGAATGATTTATTATAAAGAAGCAGTCATTACACTTTTTTGGCAATGCCTAGTCAAACCTAGATAAGCTATCCCACATACTATGTTAGGAGAATTTTAGGGCCCAAGACACAGGGGACAGACCAAAGATAGGGAATCTGTGTACTTCTGTATGGGATCAGACTACAATACTCATCACCTCTGGCTGCGGTTAATGGGTCTTACAGTCCAACAACATCTGGAGAACCAGAGGTCTTCACTTCTAGAGCAGGCCATTATGTCATTTAGGAATGAAGCTATAGTGGAGATCACACTCTGCTTAGGGTGATACTTCAGCCCATATAGGATAATGATTAATCTGGCGTTTTCAGAGATTGAACATAGTTTTCTTTATTAATTAAGGCTGTGCCTGTCTCTGAAAACAAACTGTTCATCTTTTCTTGTGGTTCTGTTCAGATACATACTGCACTGAATAAAGGAACCTTTCATCAAAAATACATGCGAAAATCAGTTAACATAGTCAAAAGTGTTTCTGTTCCTTCTGCATGTAGTTATTCTGAAGGAAGAAGAAAGGCATAGACACTGGAAATTTTTAAGTACGTTCTTGTCTTCCTCTCTTCCACACGGAATTAATGTGAACTCAGAAAGATTTGCACATTGTTAAGATCATTGCTACAATTGCGGCTGTGTACTTTAACCATGAGTGAGCAGTTATGACCTGCCAGATGTGTTTGCTCTGAAATTCCCATCATTGTCTAGCCAGTGGTGAAGGATTATAGGAGTTGCAGTCCAAAATATATCTGGAAGTTGCACTTTGTCCCTACTTGGCTTAAACTAAGCATCACCTTCCTGGTGGCTGGTGAGACAGGCAAGAGATTAAAGAGGGTGAAATCCTTTTGCACAGAATTCTTGCATGGATTAACATTTGCCTTTTTTTGGCCCTCAAAGGTAGATGCTGCCATCTCTTTATGTTCAGAAATGCATGATCTACGGGAGGCTATCTATGAGAATAAGAAGAAGTTGGAAGCTATTGGAGAAGATTACCAGATCCAGGTATTGTTGGCTGAGTTGAAAAAATGATTTGCTACTGCAGCCTTAACCATAACTCACAGAAATACTAAGTTCTCTAAAGTGATATCTCCATCCTTAGATTGTGCTGGGTGTTGGCCCATACATTGAATTAGAATTGTGGTTTTCCTGTAGAATTTGAGATTTCTGATGAAGGTCTTCTGAACGTACTCACAGAGCTACAGTTCTGACCTTCTGTGGGAAAAGGTCACCGTTGACTCCTAACATTTTAAGCATTTAAGGAGGAATGATAGCCTAGTGTTAGATCACATGCTTTTTTTGCAGAATGTTCCAATTCCAGTCTTTGGTCACCTAAAGCTGAAAAAACCCAGTTTCAGATAGCAAGTGATTTAGAAGACTAGGGCTGGGAAGGCTTCAGTCTTGTTGGTTCTTGTTTTGTTTTGTTTTGTTTTGTTTTGAGGAGAACCTCCAAATTTGCTAACTGGAGCCTGGTACAAAAGATGTTTGGAATTAGAGAATTCTGGGCCCAGGACAGAATGTGTTCTGACTGTCAGAACAGCATGGAGTTTGCAATGCTTCCGTACAAAACCCCAGTCCTGCTTATCAAAGCATTCTTTCAGCAATATAGGTTAGCTAGGGGGTGGGAAGTAGACAGGTTTTTTTTGGGGTTTTTTGCTATTGTTAAGCAAATAGGAATTAAAAATCTATTGCAAATCGATTAGATCTACCAGTAGATCCAGATCTGTGTTGAGGATCAGCCTTTGGAGTAGATAATACAGAGTAAGATGGAGAACTGTTCTAATTAGTCTGCAGAAGAGAAGTTAAGAGGGGACATGATAGCCATGTTTAAATATTTGAAGGGATGTCATGTCGAGGAGGGAGTGGGCTTGTTTTCCACTGTTCCAGAGACTAGGACAAGGAGCAATGGATTCAAACTGCAGGAAAAGAGATTCCACTTGAACCTCAGGAAGAACTTTCTGACAGTCAGAGCTGTTTGGCAATAGAATATGCTGCCTTGGAGTGTGCTGGAGTCTCCTTCTTTGGAGGTTTTTAAGCAGAGGCTGGATGGCCGTCTGTTAGGAGTGTTTTGATGTGTGTTCCTCCTTACTTTTAGGGGAGTTAAGCAGGGTTGCGTTCTAGCACCTACCCTATTTAACTTTTACATTAACTCACTGATCAAAAGCCTAACAGGTACTAGTTTTCACACACACACCCAAACTAGCTAAGCGACCCCTATCAGTCCTTCTATATGCAGACAATGCAGTGCTGTTATCGTTTTTGGCAATAGGCCTAAGAAGACTCCTGAAAAAGCTTGCCAATTATTGTAACAACGAATCCCCAACCATAAACAATAATTAAAAAAAAGTGATGGTATTTACTAGAAAGAAGACCATCCATAAATGGCAAATAAACAGGACTCGTATTGAACAGGTCACAAATTACAAGTACCTTGGTTTAGTTTTTCAGTCTTCTGGAACATGGAAAATCCAGAAGAAAACTGCAATGGAGAATGCACAGAGGAGCCTGCTAGCTCTGCTTAGATTTTCATATACCAAAGGTCAGCATATCCCTTCTGCTATCTAAGTGTTTACAACCAAGGTTCTGTCGCAAATGTTTTATGGTTCACAACTGTGCACCTATAAAAATTTTGACTCATTTGAAGCACTGCAAACTAAATTCCTTAGAAGCGTATTTGCCGCTCCCTGCTGTGTCCCTAATGCAGTTTTGCACCTAGAGGCGGGCCTGACCTCTATTGAGGCTCGTGTCTGGATTCTTAAGACCAATTACTGGCTAAAATTAATTTTTTGCCCAACTGGGCTGGCCGCTCTAACGCTAACTGATGGATGTGTACTCCTGCATGGCAGGGAGTTAGACCGGATAGCCCCTGTGGTCTTTTCCAACTCTATGATTCCTATGACTCTATGATTATTATAAGATAGTTTGCCTAACAAGTTAACTTAACAGGTTACGTTTTCTGTTTTCCTGGGTTATTTTTCAATGAAGTTGTGTCAAAATCAGACTGTATATTTTGGAGGCTTTTATTGTATTTCATGAAAGTCATGTCTGGGAACTGCCTAGTACTTGCAATTTATTCAAGGAAATACTCATTAAACTTTACCATGCTGTTAGAGACAGTGGGCGAATTCACTTTTAAAACTAAACCCATGTATATGGTTAGCCTTGAAACCTTGAACCCATGCATTTTCTCTTCCTTGGTTGTTCAGTAGTTAATTTTTTATGGTGAGTAGTGCATGATAGAATTGGGTTCACTGGCCTCATTTCAACATTACATTACGTTAAACTATGATTTAGCATAATGGGAATGAATGTAAATTCTTTCTGGATTCTTTTGCTTTTCCCTTCACCTGAGTTTTTCTTCTGAGAGTAGAAAATATTGGATTAAGTCACTTAGAGGGTATATGATCTTAAGACTTTCAGCTTCTGATTCATTGTCGTGCTAAAATATAGTTCAGCATTGCAATCAAACAAGCCCAATATCTGCAATGTAGAATACTTCTGACAGGAGTGGTTTATATACCAGCTAGTTAACAATCTTACTGTGATGTAAGGTGATGTGAGTCCTATTGGACTTCTTGTTGTTAGCAGTTGTGCATGCTTGAACAATTCTGGGAAAATCAATGGCATGAATTTGATTAGCCAGTAGAAACTGGATCTTGAGAGGGTCATCTCTTTGCCAAATTTTTATCTTTTATATTTTTCTGTCTGTCAAATCCATTTATGCTTGCTCCCTCCTGCACATTTTGAGTGTTTTTTTTCTTTTTGGAGGAATTGAGATGGGAGGGAATGTACTGTCCTGTGGTGACCTGCAGCCTCTTCAGAAAGTTGTCAAGAAACTTGAAGGATGGAAAAAGGAAAGAGGAAAGAGACATACTGCTTTGATTTTCCTTGTGGAAGCTTACCCATCTCCCTCCACGTGCTTAAAAATATATATAAACAGGATGGACTGTAAAATTCTCCAGGTGTAAATGATGGCTATAAATAGGGATGATTTGTACTGAAAGCCACAATGCTTTCCGCAGGACAAATGTTTATTTAGAGAGCCAGGAGGATATCTTGTGTTTCCAAGAGAACACTTGCAGTTGAAGATGAAAGCTCTTGTGATTCACTTTTCTTCGAAGGGTCTCCAGGCAGCATGTTTGGAATGGTATCAGGACTCCCACAGGGCAGGAGGGGATTCAGTGTATGTGCCAACATCCATTTCTGGCCAAATGGGGAACTAGTATACAAGAATGTTACACCAGTAGGCCAATGTGGATCAAAGAGTATTTCCTAATTCCTGTAAAGACTTGGCATGCTCAGATGAATTTGTTCATTTGCTGGATTGCCTTGCCTCCCTCTCTTGTTTTTGTTTGTGTTTGACTGACTGAAACCTGCAGTGCCAACCATAGCCCCTAGGTTGCAGAATGCTCAGATCACATGTTTGCAGATGATAGCAATTTTAAATCTGAGAAGATGGAGGAGGAATATTCAGAACTATAAGATTGCTTACCTCTCCTAACTGCATGGCAGCCTCACCCCCCCCCCCGCCCACAGGCACACAGTGAGCTAACTCTTATCTCAGGGTGTGTAGGGGTGCATCATAGCAGAGAGACTGTCTAGAGTCCCAATAGCAGGAATGACCATCGCAGGACAACGTTGCTTTGAAGGCACTTGGTATCACACTCAGGGCTATTTCATTAACACTTTTGCTAGTGTAGAATAATGTGTTTTCCTGAATAAACTTGATGTTTCTTTCTGCTGAGCCCCATCCGTGCCATACCATGTTGGTGCCATGCCCCTGCGGTAGTTACTAGTTTTACTGTTGCATGAGTTCCTCTACAGAGATGACATTCACCCATGGTTGCTTCTCATTTCCTCCTTTTTCTGTTCTTTTTATGAGAAAATTTGGATTTAACTGTTGGGGTGACATTCAGTTTGCCCTTTCAGGATGTGGCTGGCGTATTTCCCTACCAGCTCTCAGAAGTAACCACTGGAAAACACATTTAAACACAGGGAAAGCTTATTTGAAGTTCAAACACAGCAGCAGCTCTTTGTAAACAATGGAAATATTTTTCAGGAGAATGTTGTTACTGGTCAAAATGTGTCATGATGAAAAAGGGCTCAATATTTTTGTGTGTAGTATGTGACAGGTCCATATAATGTGTCACTGTCCAGGAGGATTCTGGCCCACTAGCCAAGAATGGCTGCAATTTATGGGACCTGATAGTGCTCTTTGCTGTGTCTTTGAGACTGCAAAAGGAGAGGATGGACTGTTAGGTAGAACATATTGTGGTAGTGGTGGGGTAGTTTTTGCAGATTTGGTCTGAATGTGGATGAGATTTTGGACAGCTTCCAGAGTCAGCAAGGCTAAGTCAGTGCTTGCTGAAGGTTCCTGGGAGTTGCCTTCCGCACCCCTCCACAAGCACTTTCCCAAGCTCTGAGTTTAGGGGATGCAGAATCTTACCTTGCCTTATTGAATAAAGGCAGGAGAGGACCATTTTATGGATTTTATGAGTACATATACTGCATTATTCTAATCCAAAATATGATAGCATGTACGCAGGAAATATTCATTTGCTTGAGTACATTCTAACATGAGGTACATCAAAATATTAAAATTCTTTCTAACCCTCTTGCATAACTCTTTTCTCATTGAAGTAGGAAGGATTCAAATATGCTTAGTTTGCTTGGATTTTGTCCAGTGACTTTCTGAGCCCCCTGCCCCCAGTGTGGCTGAAAATAGTACATGGAAGGAAAAATTCAGTTCAGTCTTACGCATATTTCTTAATCTCTTCTGATTAATGAGTTTAGGCCGGATTTTTCTTAAAGGATATCAAGTAAATATTAATGAAAGACAATTATATAATGTCACAGATTTCCAACTGACACTTGCCAAGTTCTTTCTCTTTCTCAAAATGACATGATCTTTCTTTCTAAATAGAATTAACATGTCAAACCACTACATTTTCCATAAGGAGAGCCAGAGTGGCTCAGTGAGACAGATAGCCAGAAATACTTGATCAAATCCCTACTGAGCTGCAGAACTGATTTGGTGACATTAGCAAGTCACAGCCTCTGAGCTTAACCTACCTCACAGGGTCGGTGTTGATAAAATGACAGGCTGTGTCTGGAAAACCAAACTACCGGTATTTGTGGCATTCTGAAGTCCTTAAAAGAAGCATATGGTAAAAATAATACATCAGAGAAGGGACTTTGATTCTTGTTGGATTGTCCTTCTGAATGGCCATGGCAGGAAAACATGGAATGATGTCAGTTTTGGAATTTCAAAGCCTCAGTATCTGGAGGATCAAAAATGGATGTGGCAGACATTGTTTGTGTGAGCTCCTGTGCAAAAGGCCACTTTCGATGAAAGGTCTGCAGTGTGGAGCACCAGTATAGCTGCTAAAAGGTTAGTGGTAATGCAAAGCGCTACTGTTGGGGGCTACACTTTAAAAACTGTGGTCTCTTTTTCTCAGTAGAGCAGTATCATAGAATCATAGAATCACAGAAATGTAGAGTTGGAAGAGACCACAGAGGCCATCCAGTCCAACCTCCTGCCATGCAGGAACACCCTCAAAGCACTCCCAACAGATGGCCATCCAGCCTCTGCTTAAAAACCTCCAAAGGAGGAGACTCCACCACACTCCAAGGCAGCATATTCCACTGCCGGACAGCCCTGACCGTCAGGAAGTTCTTCCTGAGGTTCAGGTGGAATCTCCTTTCCTACAGCTTGAATCCACTGCTCCTTGTCCTGGTCTCTGGAGCAGCAGAAAACAAGCCCTCTCCCTCCTCTACGTGGCATCCCTTCAAATATTTAAACATGGCTATCATGTCCCCTCTTAACCTTCTCTTCTGCAGACTAAACATACCCAGCTCTCTAAGTCTATCCTCATAGGGTGTGGCTTCCAGGCCCATCACCATTTTGGTCGCCCTCCTCTGGACTTGCTCCAGCTTGACCATGTCTTTCTTGAACTGGGGTGCCCAGAACTGGACACAGTATTCAAGATGAGGTCTAACCAAAACGGAGTAGAGTGGTACCAGTACCTCCCTCGATCTAGACACCATACTTTTATAGATGCAGCCGAGAATTGCATTGGCTTTCTTGGCTGCCGCATCACACTGTTGACTCATGTTCAGCTTGTGGTCTATTAAGACTCCTAGATCCCTTTCACACATACTGCTATCCAGCCACGTGTCCCCCATCCTATATTTCTGTATTCTATTTTTTCTACCTAAGTGTAGGACCCTACACTTCTCTCTGTTGAATTTCATTTTGTTAGCCTTGGCCCAGCTCTCCAATCTGTCCAGGTCATTTTGAATTTTGATCCTGTCCTCTGGCGTAGTCAGAGGGCAGTAGTGGTCATAGGATGATGTGCATTCTTAGAATTTGCCTTTGACCCCAGAAAAAAAAAGCCCAGAAACTTTTGCACCGTATGGAGACATTCCACATCTCATGCTTAAAACTCAAGTCCAACTAAGCATAGGGTAGGGATGCATGACATACTTCCTTGTACTCCACTATTCTTCCATAGTGCATTCTTTCTTGATGGGGATTTTTGATCAGAATGTAGTCTAAATGCAGTCATCTTGATTTTTCTGTTCCTTGTGTAAAAGTCCTCTATAATTTTTCCCCCTTAATAAGATTATTTGTGAAAAGTATTTTTTTCACACTGAAAACTCAATATTCAGTGTGCCCTGTTCTAGGATATGTTCACAAATGTCTATGTCATTAGTTTGTGTGTGTTTGTGTGTGCATTGCAGGCAAACAGCACCAAAGAATATTTCCTTCAGAGGACGTTACAGAGTCTTGAGCGCTATTTCTACTTGATAGCTTTCAACTATTATCTTCATGAACAGGTAAACTTTCTTCCCTGAACTCCCAACAGACTGTGTGCATTTTCTTACCCCTCCCAGAGGCACCCAGTGATGCATGGCAGACTCTGTGCTGATCGTGTGGCACGAAGTAGTCAGAATTAGAAATAAGCCCAGGAGTTAGGGTCTGTGCACAGAAGCGTTTGCCAGCCTCATGTTCATTTTTTCCGTTCTTAAAAACATTTTTATCATGTTTTTTCCACTAAAAACAGCCAAGGTGGCTCATAATCTTTTATTTATTCTATTTATACCCTGCCTTTCTTCCACAAACAAGACTCAAGGCAGCAAAGTTTTACAAGCCATCTGTTTAATACGGAAGCATAACAATTCAAGACACAGTCACACAAGGCAAAAGAAAAAACAGGAACCAGTGGACAGCAGCAGTCAAAGCTTGCCCAAAGTTGTCTCAGATTAAAGAAGCACATTTTAGTTATTTTCAGTCTAAGGTAGACAAGTGGGGACTCTTTCAGAGAGGGCATTTTATAGTTGGTGGGGACATCTAGGAAGACTCTTTCAGTAACAGTACCTCAAACGTCCACTAGCAGGGTTTTCTTTGTTGAGCAGAACCTGGGCAGACTCACACTGAAGGACCTGAACAGATTCTCCTCTCCAATCATTTAGTTCTGTCCTCAAGAATCTTATACTTATGTGTGACCACAGTTAATAAACATTATGCCAGTGCCCTCAAGAATCTTATACTTATGTGTGACCACAGTTAATAAACATTATGCCAGTGACTTTGATGAGAGGCAACCATGGAATGAATCACCTTTCCTGGTAGGGATGGTTTCGATGGCTGGCATTCCCTCTCCTTTTTTCATGCATGTGTCATTTTTGATTGCTTCTCGCTAGTCATCCCTTGGAGGTGATGGCAGAATCAAGTAGGACAAGAAGCTGCCATGGCTTATTCTATGTTCAGAGTCATTATAGCAAAAGCACATGTATAGTTTCAGACATCATGATTCCCAAGAAAGAAAAATGTCAGTACAACTGTGAAATCCACAAATCTTTGAAATCATCTCGTATGTGTTCTCCATAAGACAAAAAAAAAGCACCCCATCTTAATGTGTGTATTGCAGTAGCAACCTTCCCCTGCAAATATCTGATGTGCTGCTGAGATTATGGCTGGATTAGTAGCACCTTGGGCTGCTGTAAAGGAAGTGTAAAGGTTTTTGGTGCTCCTGATCTTTTTGTCTACTTTCTAGTAAGGGCTACTTTGGGTCATGGCTGGTTCCTAACAGTGTCCTTATCTGTCTTTTCCTCTTGTCATTTCTTTCTTCTGGACTGGCAGTACCCCCTAGCTTTTGCTCTCGATTTCAGTAGATGGATGTGCAGGCACCCTGAGCTGTACAGGCTTCAAGCAAACATGAACCTGTCAGAACTGACCGTCACAGGGGAGCAAATAACAAAAGGGGCACGGGTACTGGTGAGTGAACAACTGTGAATTTTCTGGATTCTTTCCTGTTTGTCTGTCTTCACTGTCTGACTCATCAAATCCTGCATTGAGAGACATTTTGGACAACAGCTTTGCTGTTACTTCTTTTCTTCAGGTATTCTTTTTGTGCATGCCAGTGGCCTATTGTTAAGGAATTACAGTTGGCTGTCCATATCTGTGGAGTCTGTATCCAAGGATTAAAAAAAATCCAAAAAACAAACTTTGATTTTTCCATTTTATATAAGGGAGGGAATTTGACTACACCACTGTACATAATGGAAATTGAGCATCCATGAATTTTGGTGTGAACGAGGGGTCATGGAACCAAACCCTAGCAGACACTGAGGGCCCACGGCAGATTATTTCTTTCCTCCCCTCCTCCTGTTAGCAACTAATTTTCAGTGCCCTTTGATGATACAGTTGGTTATTTCTTTTTTAATGTTTGGTCTCAAATTGTAAGGGAGAAACAAAATCTTCCTGACATTTTATTAAAGTGTGTTTGCACTTGTGCATCTCTCCATTGACTGCACCCCTTTTCTATACCTAAGAACCATACAGATCAAGCAAATATTCTGTTATCAAAATACATTGGATCACATTCCTGTCATTCTGATGCGATAAGTTTCTTTTCTTTAGCTTTTGGTTAGTTAAGAGTTTGAAAGAAGATTGCCTGTGACTGCTCTTTGATTTTTCCAGTACATTCTTGCTGAAGTAGGGAAGCGCTTGAGGATACTCCTTTTAGTAGAAGACATAAGAGGTACCCAGTTTACTCAGATTTGTGGCCCCAATCTTTAGTGTTTTACTTTTACTACAGGTGGTGGATGATCGGTTTTCTCCAGATGTACTCAGCACTGTCAAAGAGATGAGTGTGGCCAATTTTCGGAGGGTTCCCAAGATGTCTGTGTATGGGATGGCTCAGCCCAGTTCCAAGGTAAACAGATAAGACAAGGCAGTTTCTGGAAGGATGGGACCAAAGAGCACCCAGATAAACAAAAGAGGAGGAGTAGGAGTTGTTGTTGTAGTTCAAGCATGAAAACCATGCCTCCAATGGCAGGAACATCACAAAGCAAAGAGCTTGCAGATAAACACAAGAGCTATGTTTCTTTTAAAGAAAAGAAGCTAAGTTTTTTGAAAATGATTCCTGCACTGGCAGGAGACTAATGTATATGACCTTTGATATCATTTCCAATTCTGTGATTCTTACATTAGAAGGATAATTATTATATTAAAGCTGTTAAGAGTGCTGAAAACAGAGGGTGTGAAACTTTTTTGTTGAAACAGAAGTATACTTGTAGTAGTAGAAACAATAAGACAGTGAGGAGGATGAGGCTGATGATGAAGAAGAAGTTGATGGGAATAACAGTAGTAATTGTTGTTCTTATTCCTATCCACCTTTTCCTATTTTAACTCAGTACACTTCTACCAACTCCAGAATTCTCTCTTTACCACCACTCTATGCCATTGCATGCTCAGAGCACATATTTTCCTGACTTAAACACAGCCCATTTAGATTGGCTGTAATCAAGGTCTGATGTGAAAGAAACACCATGGGTTGGAGCATACTGCACATTTTCTTGCCTATATTGGTGTGAACCTATTTCAAATAGGATGGGAAGAACAGGAAAAAAAAAGGATTGCTAAACTATAAGCCCTGCAGCCTAACCATTGCAGTTGTTTGTTTTCCTTTAATGCACTCATTAATTGTGATGATAATTTCTATTTAGGCTATTGGGAGTGTCTTAAACTACCTGACAGATGCGAAGAGGAAACATTCCCACATCTTGTGGGTTAATCTCCGTGAAGAAGTTGTTCTGGAGGGGAATGAGCAAACCTACACTCTCAGGGAGGTTGGCAACCTGGATCAGCAGATAACAGTCCCAGTATCGTCTCCTGACCAGCTGGAGGTGAGAGCTGGATATATCTGAATTTCCATTCTCTCTATAGCTGGCACCCCAGTACTCTTAACAAATTCCTCATCATTTGGAAAGGGTTGGCAAAAAGAGTCTTGGTAACATGTTGACTGTGAGTGGTTTCAGATACAGTGAAGCATGTGGGGTGGTGACAATGGTAGGGAGGGGGGATTCTGGGAAATAAGAGTGATTATCCATTCTATTTCTGCACTTTTCATGTAATTTCCAGATAGAATGACTGTCTCTTCCCTTGTACAACATAGGTGTATGCTCAGCTTCAAATATTAAAGCTTACTTATGGAGAAAAGGAAGTGAAAGTTGCTCAGACTTTCCCCTTTATATTTTACTGTCTTAACATTCATTCCCTATGAGTTCATTGTTTAAAACAGGCAAGAGCTTTTATCCAAGTTTGTTGGAAAATCTTTTCACCCAAAAGATGCTCAAGATTGCCAGTGGCCATGGTGGTTGGGGCTCTGTGAAAGCTATGGTTCAGAAAACTCTCTTTCCCAAGCTCTGATTGCAATATATAACAGACTAATTAATATGATAATTATATATATTATTGGTCTGCTATTGACAGAGTCATGAAGATCCTCATGTGCCCAGAAATATATTGTATTCCTCCAAATTCTAAATAAAGCAATCTTAGCTGCTTGGTTCCAGACCTGTTTTATTACATTCCACAAACAGAATACAAATGGTTGTAAAATCTAGCTCATCTGACAGTGTAACATGTTGAGAGAATTTATGAAGGAAAAATATAGAATATACAGAGTTTATGTTAAAATGAGCAAGTTTATTTATGGACCTATGGTTATTTAGACTTTGGAGGAGCACAGAAAGTTTTATAGATTTTGTGGATGCATTAAGGTTTTCCTTGTGTATCTCCAGCAGACTGTTGATCTTGTAGATCTGTAGAACATATTTTGTCATATAAATTGGTCACAAACCATTAATGCGTTGAAAGGAAGCCCACTTTCCGCTCTCTCACATACGTTCATGTGAGCAAAAATTATGAAAGCCAAGAATCCTGTTCTTCTTACTTGTTTGAGAATGTCTTCCAAGTGTGCACCAACTTGCTGCTGTCCCAATATATTGTACCAATGTCTGTGCTGAGTGGGGGTGATGGAGATTGTAATGTAACACACTTGGAAGGTGACAGGCTATTCTTAATGAGTGGTGATTTTACATTGTTTTGTTTTTGTATAGCCTCATTATTTGTCTCTTTTAGAAGTTGGAATCTGTTCTGAAGAGTGACTTGCTTAAATCCCAGAAATGGATTGAGGTTTATCTGGAACAGGACAAGCAGATGAAAATGTTCAAAACCTGCCTGACGATGCAGGAGGTATTTAACCAGCATAAGAGCACCTGCCAAGGGTTGGTATACAAACGGATTCCAATTCCAGACTTCTGTGCTCCCAAGGAAAAGGTAAGCACTCTAAAGAGAGCAGCTAAAGTGTTTAAGAGAGAAAGCATTACACATCCACATAAAATGATGCTTGGATTTTTTTAAAAATCATTTTACATAAATCAAACAAACAATAAACAAGATCACATTTCAACCAGACCAAACACACAACAGAACACACAAACCAAAAGCACAACAGAACAACTAAAATGTTGTGCCATTACTTCTCTGTATCTAGCATGCAGTTCATTACAGTTTACCAATTCTCTTCTTCATAAAATATAGCTTGGCTTTGTTGCCAAGTTTTTGTCTTGCTTAGGATAGGGAGCCATTACTTTTAGCTTGACTTTCTGACTTGGGCTATCCACCTTTTTCCAAACTGAGTTCCTCCAGAGGTACTGGATTACAATTTCCATCATTTTAAACTAGCATGTTGTATTGGGTGGGTGATGTGAACTGTAGTCAAGCTTATCTGGGGAACCCCAGATTGGGGAAACCTAGGCAGAGTCAATTTTGCCATTGAGTTCCTGATAAGGACATTGCTGCCCTCTGTTGGACTGTGCTTGTGTTTGGCACTGGTGGCCATGTGTAAGAGTATAAGAAGATATGGGCAGTGACTATTCTATTTGAACACCGTGCAGTGTTTGGGTACATATGGTAGAACTTGAGCCACTAATGCTGTACTGATTAGAGTGGGACTTCAGGGACTTGGGAATTGAAAGACCCAGGTTCAAGTAACCACTGAGCCATGAAACTCATTGGGTGACCTTGAGTCAGTCACTGTCTCCCAGCCTGACCTATTTCACAGGATTTTTTTCAAGGAAAAAGTGGGCAGAAGAGAGCCCCATATGATGCCTTGAGCTCACTGGGGGAAAAAAGGATATAAATGTAAGTGTATGTATTATACTAAGTTATGGTGATGGAGTTCAAAGATACAGCTGTGTTAGTCTGGATCAGTATGCAATGGGATATTATAGCACCATTGAGATTAACTGGGAGAAAGAAGTTTGTATTGTAGGCTTTTGTAGACTGAGTCTACTTCATGAGATGCATGGAATGAATTGTCTAGGGACACACAGTTATGCCTGTGAATGAGCAGCTGTGAATAGAAATAGAAATGCAAAACTTGTGAGTATAGTGATGAGAGGTAACAATTTTAGTTTTAACAATAGTCATTAGGGGGAAAAGCTGGGGGAAAAATATTGCCTAAGGTCAAAATGAGTCGATAACCATATGAATGGTGAAATGTAGTATGATGCTTTCTCTCAGTATCAAATGTGCTGCAATATCCTGTTTCATAAGTTATGATGGGTACATCTTTCCTTAACAACTGTCTCCTTAGCCATTGGGAAGTGACAAATAAATCAGCATAAATCACATGAAATCTTATCAAAAACTTATCTGGCTTCTGAGACCATATGTTGTTCATGTAAATTCAGTCACATATTTGTAGCTATCAAGGTTAAGGACTGAGAGAAAAGGAGGACTTCTGTGGCCCATAGAATCATAACAGATACATAAATCTTGTATCGTTAAGGCAAGTCTGTTGCAGGGTTTTCTAGGACTGAGAGTGTGTTATGTGCCCAAGCTCACCCAGCAGGTTTCCATGGCTGAGTGGGGAACCAAACCCTGATCTCATAGTCATAGTCCAACATTCAAACCACTACACTGAACCGGCTGTCATGGTATAATTATACCTCCTGGTAAACACTAGTGGTAGAAAGATTTCTTGGAGTACAATCAATTAAACTGGGAAGGCTGATGCATGTGTGAGTCGGACAGTGAGAGATAGAGAGAGACAGACAGACACAGATGGGTGGTCAGAAATTATGTATGTATGTATGTATGTATGTATAGTCAGTTCCATTTTTGTTGTCCTTAAAATATGTTTTTGTAATTTATTTTTGAGAGGAATGATGCCACATGGTAAAATTAACATTCTATACATGGTTAAAGAATGCATTCTAAAAACAGGATTAACTTCTCCTTTAAGAATGGAATTTACTGTATTTATTTGTTCTTTTGACTTGCTAGACTTAGGTATATATAGAGCTCCTTTGTTGAAAATGTGGGACACATTTTGACAAAGACAGGCAGCTTGCCTTTTTTCCTCAATGTTTGTTTCCCCCCACAGTCAAGATATCTTCTGAAACATTGACTTCATTAAGACTATTGTAACTACACTTTATAAGAGAACCTGTGTTACTGGATAGAAAAAAATTAACAATCAATAAACCAACAAGAAAGTCTTCATTTAGCTCTGGATTTCAATCACTTCCATAGTAGCAAGGTATAGATAAAAGCTTCAGAGCACATGAAATCACAATTTGGAGTTTGCTTAATATCCTGGCTTGTTCTAAAGCAGATCATGTTATCTTGCTTTGAAAGAAATTGATGTTTAATTGAGGATGCAAAAGTTTGAATTGACTGAATTGATATGTAATTGTAGCTTTGCTTTCTCTCACTGCAGAGGGAGAGGCAAAAAGGCTGTAAGTGGAGCTGCATGGCTAATTTATATCTAGGATTATTAAGCAAAGATGCGATCACCTGAACCAGTCCAGTGTTATGCAGCTGCAGTGGTTGCTCCTGTAGCCTTATGTGGAATCCAGTTAAAACTCAGCACAGGGATATGTTTTAGTTTGCATGTAAGGTGAAAAACATCTTTAAAAAGCTGTTCAGCTATCCTAATGAGTTGATGTGGAATTCGTGGATTATAAGTAAGCAGGAAAGACTCAACTTGTTCATGTCTTCTGTATTCTGTCTGTAGGACTTTGATCAGCTGCTAGAAGCAATGAAGGCTGCTCTGGCTGAAGACTGCCACACAGCCTTTGTGTTCAACTGTCACAGTGGCAGAGGAAGAACGACCACAGCCATGGTTATTGCTGTCCTCACCCTTTGGCATTTTAATGTATGTACATATTTAGAAAGTGGTGTCTTGTTCTGTGAGGAGCCTGGAACTCTACAAGTAGTGATGCCCTGATATTTCTGAGCAAAACACTTGGTGAATGTCACAAAGAGTTCAGGGCTCATATTATTTGACAGTAAATGCCCATCAGCTTTTACACTTTATGTGGGAGTTGCATAGTTAGGAAAACAGAGGTAGAACAGTAAGGGCACCTATTGGTATTGGTTTTTGATGGCCAGCTTTGTATCCCAGCTCTAAGGGAGTTGGTTGAGCAAATCTTTTTTGAAAATGGCTTCTATTTTATGGAACAGGCTCCCTGTTCCTTGTTTGGTTTGGTTTTGATTTTATGATGGCTCATGATTTTAAATGAAATCTGCTGAACACTGCTTGCTGCCATGCTGGAGGAGGAGGGGCATATATACATGAGCCTGAAGAAAGGGTTCTCTTAGAGTAGAAAGTCTGAAAACTATAAGGCAGCTTTTCCTGACTTGGTACCCTCCAGAGGTTTTGATCTTCATCTTCCATGATCCTTCAACAATGCTGATGTTAGCTGAGGCTGATAAGAATTTCTGTCTATAACATCCAGAGGGCTCCATGTTTGGAGCAGCTGATTTAAGGGATAAATGAAAAGCTGTATGTATAAAAAAACAAAACAAAAAAAACCCAGAGGACATTTCTGCACTACACTATTATAGTGCTATTATTCTACTTTCAACATCCTGTGGAATTCTGGGGTTTGTAGTTTACTGAGGCCCAAGAATTCTCTGGCTGAGAATTCTAAATGCCCCGCCCTAAACTGCAAGCCCCAGGATTCCATAGGATGTTGGAAGTGGAATAATAGCACTATAACAGTGTAGTGTGGAAATGCCCAGAGATAAATAAAAAGAAGTGTCTTCATCTATATTTCTCATAATCATTCTGTAGTTTTTATGTATCACTAACATATTAAACAGCTCTACATTGGATAATGAACTGTTCATATATTCTATAGTAGCCTTTAAAGATGATTTCTTGCAGGGCTTAAGAATGAAAATTAACACCCCTCTTGTTATTGCAGAGAATCCCTGAGATGGTTGAGGATGAAATTGTGAGTGTGCCTGATGCCAAATACACCAAAGGAGAGTTTGAGGTGAGAATCAACTATTTATATTTTGGGACTTGGTCTATTCTTTAGGCAGTGCTTCTGGAATGGTCTTGGACCTTTGCATATATATTAACGGTGTATCGTTGTTACTATTACTTTATTCATTGATACCCCTTCTTTCTCCTATAATGGGGCTGAAGGTGGCTTACAACGTATTTTAAAACAATATAGATTAAAAAATATACACAATCTTTAATAATATAAATATACAAGTGAAACAATTTATAACGTTAGAAACATTGTAATTCATTTCTAAAACTGTGTAAACCATAAAAATGCACAGCACATCATTCAAAGCTCATCCCATTCACTTTCTAAAAGCCTGATGCCACAAAAACATTTAACTTGCTGGTGGGAGAACAAGAACGGAGCCATCCTGGCCTCCCGAGGTAGACAGTTCCAAAGTATGGGTCTTCTGTTACAACACTTCAGCATACGGCTGAGGTAGAATCTCGTTTAACTGCCACAGGACACACCCCTTCCCATGGTGAAGGTTAGTGAGATGCATGAAGGACTTGTCTATTAAGTAACTATTCAGTCATCTTGGCTGTGTTTCTGCAGCATCTTTGCTGCTGCCCCAGAGACTCCAAATTTCTCATTTTCAAAAGGGACTCAAGTATTGGGAAGCAACAAGGGGTTCAAAAGGTAAAACTGTGTGTCTGATAAAACAATGAAGCAAAATTTTTGGCAAAAATATTAGAAAGATACTGTGGTTTATAACAGCTGCTGCCAATCCTCCAGCTGGTATATTTTAACAGCAGAAAGGTTAGAATTTAGTATGTCATGTCTTACAATTTTACTATGTTTGCATTTGTCATCAAGGCAGACCCTTTATAGACAGACATCCCTCTATTTTTCTTCCATGCTATTACAAAGGCAGCAGGGTAATATGATGCTAAAAGCAGAACATACAACAGAGTTCTCTGCATTACAGCTCTCAGGATCTCCAAGCCAGCATGATTGTGTTGACTGTAAAATTGTGGGACTTGTAATCCTCCCCTGCTCCAAAGAAAAGGTTAAAAAGCTCTGGCTGAAAGCAATCTCTTAGGGCAAGTTATTTTCCTGTTACTTCCTCAGAAGAAATTTTCAGCTGCTCAGTTTTCACTCCTTTGAGGGGCAATGTTTTAGCTTTATGGTAAATTGTACCATTGCTTTTATCTGCCAGGTGGTAATGAAGATTGTCCAAATATTGCCAGATGGACACCGAATGAAGAAAGAAGTAGACATGGCACTTGATACTGTGAGTGAGACAATGACACCCATGCACTATCATCTGAGAGAAATCATCATATGCACGTACAGACAGGTAAGATTGACCCTGACAAGGATAAACAAAAGCCTTTGCATGTGTTTTTTGAATTCTTGTTTACCTTTGTCATCTTTCTATTCTCATAATATTGCTGTTTTACAGTTAATTGAGATAGGCAGATTCGTTTCTACTTGGTGATTGACAGAGTAAAATATGCATCTTAGAAGAATAAGGTCGTTGCAGTCTGTTAACATAGATTCAGGGCTTGGAATTAACTTCTTAAGTTATTGATTTGCTAAACTTGTTCCGTAATTCACTAGGTATCTCAGTTAAATTTAAAAACCTTACTTTAATGTTTAGTGAATTTACTAGATTCCCTAATTAACACTAAAGAAAAAGGACTGCTTTTGTGAATTACGTTGTTAGAATTTCTTAAAATTTGTTAGGGTAGGTGCCTCTCCTTTTGTCATATTCAGGAAAACCAGGAAGACCTGCTACCTCAGGAGAAGAAATATTAGAATTGGATAAAATGCATCGCATGGTTCTGTTGTCAGGCAGGCTAATCTGTAATTTCTTTTGGAAGACAGCAGGGGGTGAGAAGGGAAGAGGAATGTATACACATGCTCTCCCTTCTATACCGTTCCCTTCCTGCAGTATTCTGTGAATAATCAAATGCTTAATCCGCAAATATGAAGGGCCAATTGCACAACCATATTAGGAATGAATTAATGAGGCCCAAAAGCTTTGATGAGCACACAAGTTTTAACTTGGCACCTAAATGACACATAAAGTAGGTAGAGCTTCTTAGCTTAGAGTCTAGTATTGCAACTGAATTTGCTTTGAGCTGCTGAAGAATTTACTACCTTGCCTAGGTTGGCTTTTCTGTATGCAACTAGCTTGGCAAATACTCTGTCCTCACAGGTCTCCTGTAAGTTTACGTGTCAGGCATCTTCCTGTCTTTAGATCAGGATTAATTCACGCATGATGTTAGCTACATGACAACAGTCAATGCCCACTTCTGTGTAGGAGGATCTGTGTGTAGTTAGCTAACATCACTGTGTTTGTAGACTATGAATTATATGGTATGAAACTACTGAATGGGATAAATTAATGCCCATGTGCCCTAATGTTTACAAACATGACATTAACTTCATGAAAGCTTATGCTCAATGGAAGTATTTTTTGTGAGTTTGTAGGCATACCAGTGGTGGTCTAGTTAAACCAAAGAACTAGCTTTCAGGACTCATGGTTGCATTATTTATATTTAACCGACAGATGGCAGGCAAACATCTGTTGGTTGAACATGAACAGAGAGGAGAAATGTTATTCTTAAACAGAAGTAGAGGTGTGCTCACATACATTTGGTCATAATACTTTTGAATATTCCTATGCCAAGGTCAGTGTGACACTCTTCATTCTTCCAACTAAGTGTTGGCTCATATGAACATATATACTGACTGATGACTTGCACATGTGAATAAAGCAGTCTGTGCATTTTTTTAAATTATGATTTTGAGTGTTTGTAACACTGCAGAGCAAATGTTGTTTTGACTCAAACTTTAATCAACTGTGTCTTTGCTTCCTCATTCACTTTGAATGCGATGTGTTGAAATTTCCTATATTATCATTATTGTTAATTTTAATTATGCCCTACCTTTTCCCCAAAACTGAGATGCAAGGTGGATTACAAGTTAAAATGAATACAGTATAGCAAAAAATATATCAGAGATCAACACTAAAATCAAATTAAACTATTTACAATATTAAAACAATTTAAGGCATATAATTAAAAATATTAAAAAGGCAGTTAAGATCATATTATTTTATTCCAACTGAAAGATTTAGCAAGCAGCATGTATGCACATGGTCCCAAGTGAGTCTCCATAATTCCTTCATGTTCCCTATGGGAAGAAGACTTGGTTCCACTTTTCAAAACTTTCGAATTTTGCAGCATTTTTGATTTTTGATTTTCAGATCAGGAATATTCAACCTGTATTTCATTTACATTTCCAGCCCATGATTTGGTAAGGCTTGTTTGATTTGTTGCTGGTTGGTTTATTCTTTTATTCCTAACCCCATCTGCTTCAATTCTAAATCTTTTTCATCACTTAGTTAACATAACTCTTTTTCCAGACTAACTTCCAGTGGCCTGATTTTGTATCTGTGTTCATCCTCTCTTATCAGAGTTCATTAGAACTTTGTTCTCAGAACACTGTTTTCTCATTCATTTCCCATCTCCCCCTTTTATAAAATTCAGAGAATTGTTTTAATTAGTTTTAATTAGTTGTCAAATAGGATCCTTGTGCACACAAATCTGTAATGATACTGTGAATGTTATAGTTCTTTAGTCTTGGCAATTGCTAGAATGTGCTGCTGTTATTCTACTGTTCCTGAATAAAGCCTTTGTAAACTTCTAAGTCTAAAAAAAAGATCATATTATTTTATTCCATTTCATCTTTGTTGTTGTTGTTGCTTGTCTGCTAGAAGTTACTGAATTGCCTTGAACATTATTAGCTTGATAACTTTTCAGATGAATGATAGATAAGAAGCCTAACAAGATGAACAAAAGTTTGCTTTAAAAATTGGGCATTTTGGTAAAAGCCATTGCAGAAGTATGTTTCTGGTATTATTTTCAAACAAGATTTGAAAAAGTAGCTTAGAAACCCAGAAAGCCATCTGAGAAGGACTTATTACCGCGTTTTCATATGCAGCATCAGAGTGTTTGCATATAGTGTAGCTCTTGTCAGTCCTTAAAGGAGATGCCTGGTGTGACAGTTATACAACTGAGGCTATGTGTTGTTGTTGTTGCCGCCGCCGCTCCTGCTGCTGCTGCTGTTGTTGTTGTTTTAACTCCCTAGCTTGTTGTTTTCCCAGTGCTCTGTCTGGGAAGAGCTATTTGACATTCAGGACTACAAGATGGTTGAAGTTTAGCTTTCTTGCCTCACCTGCAAAGCCCAGCTTTAGAGCAACTGCTTTATATGCACATGCCCAACAAGGAAATGGTGCTATCCTTAGATTTAATTTTGCATAAATTTAACAAAACCTCAAATCGTTGTAAATTCCATTTTGATCTTCATCTTTCTATCTTCTGAACGCTAGTAATGTATTTCTTCATTAATTTTCTTCTTGGGGCAAACAACAAGTAATTTTAGCAATTTTTTTTACTACTGTGAGAAAGTCTTCAAAAACACACCATTTTTTCGGCGGGGGGAGCTTAGTCACGATTTGTTACTTATTTTTCACAAAATTTGCACCTGGCTGTTTTGCACGGAAAGCAGCTATTTTTGTTCAGCTTTTTCTACACAGAAAATATTTCCTGTTTGTGCCGAAAATGCACAAAGCAACTGTATGCCAAGTTTGTGTAGAATTGTGTCTGCGTTAGTTGGAACTGAAGGAATTTGCAGTCCAACAACACATTCCCTACCCTGACATTAGGGCTCCACATGTCTGCAGTTAGTGTGGGATGCCACTAGATGGTCGGTTGTAGCAGCCAAGCTCAAATCAAGGCTGTGGACCAGAGCTTTGCAGTAAATACTTTCCTGTGGCTGATTTGATATGGCTTTTAATTAACAAATTTAAGCTCAGAGTGATTTGGATCAGATGTTGGGGTGCTCCTTTGCCCTTCTCTACTTAAATTTCAGAGGGCTGGGGTCTTGCAAAATAGAGGAGAGGGCTCTCTTCCATTTCGTAGGTTAGTACGCTGCTGGCGTGGGTGAAATACATTCCTAAATCTTCACCCAACCTCCATTTTCCAAAAGCAGAAGGGTTTTTTGTTTGTTTATTGCCTCTAACCATTGTTGATTCTCTGTGGCATACAACAAATAACTGTTAATAGTTAGCATCTTCATGTCCTCACTGAAAGCTGCCAGAATTATCTGGTTGTTGAGGAGAACTGGAGACTTTTTACACTATACAGTTATAGCACAATGATTCCATTTTAGCTGTCATGGCCACATCCTATGGAATCTTGGGATTTATAGTTTGAGGCGGCACTGGAGTGCTCTGGCTAAGAAATCTAAATGCCCCTTCTTCAATTTTGTATCCCAACATTCCACAAAGTGAAACTATGGTCTTTAAAGTCGATCACAGTGCTGTAATTGTGTACTGTGAAAGAGCCCCTGGCCTGAATGGGCTAGAAATCCAGGTAGGCACATCACCTCTTAGATAAGAAGGGAGTGGGGCAACTGGAGGACGGAGTCTTTACACACATGAGAGGAAAGTCTGATACACTAGTAAGTTCTTTCAAAGACTTTTTAGACAGCCTTCCTCTCTCTCTGATTTACAGTTTTCAAAACACCACACCCTTCAGAACATACATCTGTGAAAACAGGTTTGTTTCTTTGCTGCAGCATGGCTGCCTTTCACTCATGCGCCTCTTGGGTCTTTGCAGTTTTTCCGGGTTGCTATAAAATGTAAATACTGAGCAATAGGACATAAGCCCTGTGTTCTTTCCAGTAGACTTCTCTCATGTCTACTGAAAAGAGTCCTCTTTGCAGTGACCTTGAATCAACCCTACTGCATGTGGTGTTTTTTAGGGGGAAAAAAAAGCCGGAAGCTTTCAAAATAACAAGCATATACCTCCTGGGCCTTCAGAGGAAACTATCAGCTAGCTCAGTCTATAGGATTTGTGACTGTAAACTGAAAATAAATACAAGTTACTGGTGTTACGAATGGAAATTTCTTTCTGGTTTTGTATGTTATAAATAATTTGAATGGAAATTTCTTTCTGGTTTTATGTGTTATAAATGATTTGTTGCTGAAGTTTCAGATAAACCCTAATGATAATTTTGACATCTTCTTCAGCCTGTCTCCTTTTCCTTATTCCATGAAACCTCTTGGATATATCTAACACTATCAGAAAAGCATATCTCCTAGATTCCCTCTGACTCTGGCCTGGCTTGTCTTGGGTTCTAAATGTGGTTGTAGCAGTGTTACAGTGCTCTAGAGCAGACACGGTTTGACTTTAGGTTTCCATAGTTGTGGTTTCTTTGTATTAGTATTTCAAGGAGCACTGATGTGTTTCTTTCAAATTTTCAAATTATGAGTCGGTACTTGGTTTATCAAGACTTCGGTAATTTTTGTTTAGTGTTTCTGAATGTTCGGTTTCCCTGTTACCTTGCTGGATCAGCTCTAGGTATAACTAGTGCACCCACCAGCAATGTACCCCAGAATATATTCTGCTCACTCCATTGTATTCATGTGCATTACTTCAGTACATAGATTAGTGATAACCTCATATTCCAGAGTGGGGTGGTAGTGTTGACGCT
Source organism: Ctenosaura bakeri (assembly GCA_948474755.1). Taxonomy (NCBI): domain Eukaryota; kingdom Metazoa; phylum Chordata; class Lepidosauria; order Squamata; family Iguanidae; genus Ctenosaura; species Ctenosaura bakeri. Next base: position 684,029 of record CAOLHI010000197.1, on the reverse strand, counting down.
GAGAGAATAGTCTCTTTTCTAGTGCCACCCTAGAGTGTTCGTAGCAGGGGAGAAATTTAAAACCAGATTCATATTTTGTATTGTTGTGCTTTTCTCCTAATCCTTTGGTATTATTTTTCAAATGTGGAAGGCCCTTGCTGTACCTGTGACTTGCATGTACTGGCAAGGAAAGGATGGAAATGATGTCAGCTTCACTGGATGTCTTAATCTTAATGTGGGCTAGAAATCACATGGATATTCATTGGCTTGTTAAGGATCCCTTGCCAAGAAGCTACTTTACCTTTAGTTTCTAGCTCCTGAATTTGCTGATTACTGCTCTGGGCTATATATAGGATGCCTGCTTGCATATCACTTTTTTTGAAAAGAGTAAATACTAAAAAAAAAGGGGGGGCATAGATTTGCATAAAACTTACATAAAAATAGAAGTAATATAATTTAAATATAAATGGCATACATTTTACAATAGTGGAGAAGAATATGACCAGATGACCTGCAGACTTGTTTCATCTGCTTTCCAGATGTAATGTTTAATGGGTAACTTCAGGGTTCATGTTCTCCCTTCATATAGCACTTCAACTTTTATGCGAACTTGGACTGCGCAGCCCCTCGTATATAATGCACCTATAAACAGAGGACTGCCCTCTGTAAAACAGAGCACTTGCCCACCCAGGTTATATTCAGCAGCCTATTTTTAGATCACAGCTGTGCTGATAAGAATTCTCCAACACTGGAATACTAAATTCCACAGGAGATATATAATAAGCAAGATTGATTATTGAAGTGGATCTTAAACATTGACTTAAAGGGGAGTATTGGGTATAGGGCTGTACTGAATGGTCTCTATATCATTTTCAGTCCAGAAATATTGTTTATGGATGGAAGAAAAGCTGATTCCGTGGGCATTTCTTTCTGCACTACACTATTATAGTGCTATTATTCCACTTTCTTTTTTTCTTTCTTTTTTTTAATAATATTTTTATTAAAACAACTGTTATTCACATTACATACTTGTATTGTCATATCTTCAAATTAAAAAAAAAAAAACAGCTGGGGTTGTAGTTTTCTGAGGCCAAAGAGCTCTCTGGCTGAGAATTCTAAATGCCCGTTCCTAAACTGCAAACTCCAAGATTCCATAGGATGTTGGAAGTGGAATAATAACACTACAACAGTGTCGTGCAGAAAGACCCTATGTCACTTATCTTCTGCACCAGAGCTTCACGGGCACTTTTGACTCCTAACTTGCCAGGGACTGATACCATGTTTATGCTCACTGGCTCCAACTGTATCTTTCTTTCCTGGAAAATCTCCATGGTTCAGCACCTGCTGGCTCACAGAGTAGCGCAGACCCAGGGACCGCTAGGTACTTCTTCTTTTTTTGAGCTTCATCCTATGAGTGGCCCCTGTTGTGAATGAAATGACATCATGTTATTACATAGCCTGTCAAAGCTGGCTGTGTGATGACCTTAGTGAGGCTAAATGAAGTCTGTTGAGACAGCTACAAGAAAGGTTGTACAAATGTTATTCCTAATTTAAAATATTTTAACCTTTCTCATATGAAACATAAGAGAGCCAATGTGATGTAGTGGACTATGACTCTGGAGACCAGAGTCCCATTCAGTCATGGGAAACCACTGGATGACCTCAGGCAGCTCACACTCTCTAAGCCACAGAGGAGGCCAAAGGGAAACTCCCTCTGAACAGATTTTGCCAAGAAAACCCCAAGATAGGATCATCTTAGGATCTACGTAAGTCAAAACCACTTGAAGGCACATAACAGTGAAACATAATACTGCACTTGCCAGCATAGGTGGATTGATAGTTTTTCCACTCTAAAGTATACTGAATGTTTCGTTCTGGTCTTGTTCCTAATGGAATGAATGTTCAAAGATCCCACCCAAGAGCACAGTATTGATGGTGGGACAGTGAAGTCTTTTACCTTTAATTCAACACTTAGAACAAGTGGGGGGAAAGGGGGGCTGGAATCTAGTACCACCTCTGAGACTGTACGTGTTTGTGCCTTGCCTTCAAGGCATCTGTAGACTGATAGTGACCCCAGGAATTTCACAGGGTTTTCTCAGGCAAAGAATAGTCCCCGTTGCTTCCTCTGAAATATAGTCTACCACACCTGGTATTCATTGGCAGAGTTCCATCCAAGCACTAACCAGGGTTGGCTTGTTTAGCTTCCATGATCAGACAGGTTCTTTAGGGTATCCAGACTGTTCTTCAAATTACCTGATATATTTTAGTTTGAACCTTTGTGCTGCTGGATTTTTCTTCCTTCCATTTCAAGCTACTACAGAGTTACAAGATTATTTCTTTGGAAATTGCTACTTAACAGAAAAATGCTTGGGCCCTTTCTAGTTAATGCATTTATTATGTACAAATGTGGGAATATTTAACATCTGCCTGCTAGTACTAAATCACCAGAAGGCATTGCTCCGGTTAGGCTGCCTTGGGCCTTCTTTGCACTCTTGAACTGGTGTTGCTTTCACCCTGAGGATCAAGTAAAGCTGACTCTGGGGCCTGAAATTGGTTTTCTAGCACAGCAGTGGTTTTCCTTTCACTGGGATAAATGGGTTCCAGGTGGCAAAGAAGAAAGCCCTGTTCTGCCTTGACTCCCTTCTGAAACACTGGTGGATATTTTTAGGGGGTTTTCCTCCTCTCCTCCCACCTTTTTTGAAGTGAGCTCAGGTGCCTTTTAAAATCATGCGCCAAAATTTCCAAAAGACAGTCTTTGACCCTTGTCAGAATATTGGCACAAAGCTTTCTTTCTCTACCCTGGCAGGGTTGATGAAAGGTCAAGAGGTAATAATGGGCCCTGTGGCTGTTGACTTGCATTCAAATGTTCCTTACAGAAGACAAGTTGATGCACTTACAATCTCTGCCTTTTCTGGTCTGATTCTAACCTTCAGCTGCAGCCAGGGAAGGCCAAGTCCTTTTCTCTCTCTCCCAGCCTTCCTTGGTTCTTTGCAATTGGTACTGATGGTCCAATCACAACCAGCTGTGGCCTCCTTGACCTTCCTGGAGTGCCTGCCACAAGCCCTTATTTATAAAACAATGAGGCTTTATTCCTTCCCTTTTCTTTGTTGTCATGTACCTTCAAGTCAACTCCAGTCTATGGCAGCCCTATTATAGGGTTTTCTTGGCAAGATTTCTTCAGAGCATGTTTGCCCTTGCCTTCATGAGCTACTCTCTGAGCCTCAGAGAGTGTGACTTGCCCAAGGTCATCTAGGGGTTTCTGTGGCCAAGCAAGGATTCAAACTCTGCTCTATCATGGTCCCAGTCCGACACTGACACCATTACATCACTCTGGTTCATCTCCCATCATCTAGGTATGTAACTACAGTAAATAGATAGATGAAGAAGTCAGGTTTTTCTTTGGCTGATCGCTTTATTAAGTGCAATCATTCTTTTAAGTTCTAGTTTCTAGATCAATCTCTCCAACCCCTAGAATAACAAGACTTTGTTAAGAAGGAAAACCGACTGCATATTGAGGGTTAGAACTCTGACCCCAGCCCCATGGCCTAAATTTAGGTTTTTAGTTTGCTCTTCTACTTTTAGCATTCAAGTTTTCAGATGCTCCCTAGGCTCCCTGTCTATTGTCTATTGTCCAGTTCTTATGCTAAGGATGGATCTTTGATACATACAGAGAAAGAAAAAAACCTGCAAAAACACAGTGCTTTGCCTCCTACTCTGAAAACCATCAGTTACCCATTTCAAGCTTTAGAGATAGGCTTTTTGAAATCTCTCCCGGATGGTTTTCAGATTGCTTTTTACGCATAGAGAGAGGTTTTTCACATGTCTTTGTTTGGTTTAATATATTTTTCCATAATGATTGTAAGTAAAGAGAGAGTTGTTTTACATGATATGTCTTTGGTTTACTGTACTTTTTTCATAATGATTGTATTTTATATGTTGGTTAACAGGAGACATATTATATGCACATGCAGTTTTTGAACCTCTTCATTTGTACCTTTTTTTTTTTGTAATTATAGGTATGCAATGTCTCCCTTTTTCTTTTAAAAGCCCCTGAAGAAGGCTATTCAGTATTTCTTGGTCGAAACATGTTGGGCTGAGTTGTGGAATAAAATCTTCTGAAAATACATCCCAGGACTTAGTCTGTCCTTTATATCAACTGTCTGTGCAAAAATGATTATTCCTCTAGCAGGGTTCAGACCATCAGAACTTACGCAGGAAAAGAAATATATGTGTCATCAGGATCATCTTACAGACCGCACTGCTCTAGAGTTTGAAAACATTCCATTTTTGTGCCACAACTTTTAGAATCCTCTAACCATTATAGCCAATAGCCATGATGGCTGAGGGATCCTGGGAGTTATAGTCTTCAAAGAACAGTGTTTGCGGTCTCTGTGCTGCTCAGTGACCAATTGTGTGAGGCATTTGAAAGGTTACTGGTTAAAAAAACAAACAACCTTGTAAGGAAAATGCTCTTCATGATGTCAAATTAATTCTTCAGATGCTACTAGTTGTACATGCCCTCCAACTGACCTGATTTGGGAAGAGAAATTCTGATTAATCCTGTTACCTCACTTTTTCAGCTGCTTTTAAAATGCATAACTAGATTCTGTCTGAGAGCCAGCGTGGTATAGTGGTTTGAGTGTTGCACTATGACTTCAGAGACCAAGGTTTGCATCCGTGCTTAGCCACAGAAGCCCACCAGGTGACCTTAGGCAAGTCGCACTCTCTCAGCCTCAGAGAAAAGCAAATCCCCTCTGAACAAATCTTGTCAAGAAACCCCTGTGATAGATTTGCTTTAGGATTGCCATAAATTTGAAATGACTTAAAGGCAGGCAACAATGAAGTTTCTCTCTCCTTCTCCACTTCCCCTCTTTGTTCATTTCATTGCCTCACACTGAGTTCTAAAACTGAGTTTGGGCTTAGTTAATTCAGTGGATAGAAGAGGGGTGTGTGGAATCATACCTTTCCCTGTAGGCTTAGGCAAAAGCAAACTCCTGCAGCCTCTCCTAGCTTGTATATTCTTCGTCATTAACAACTTTCGCCATCTTGACCACGCTCTGATGCTGCTTGGCCATATGTGTCCCTGTTTCCATCTGTGAAACGTTAGAAGATTGTTACTGCTGCTGCTGCTGCTGCTACTACTAATGATAATGGTAATAACAGTAACAGTAGCTAAGAACAGTATTTGCAGTACAGAATTGCAGGAACGTGTATAGTTAGGCATGTATTTGGGAGTTTGCTATTGAAGACGCCATTAGATCCATGTTTGGTTAGTTTTTTTGTTATTGCCGAGATAATGGGGTGATGACCAAGCAAGTGACTGACATTAAGCAGTGGATGTGTTGGAGGAATTATAAGACTGGTAGGTTAATCGTTAACTGCACCAGCCACCTGAAGGCTTTTCAGCACATGTTGGTTCATTCCTGTGACCTGGGTATTATTTTTAGTAGGTCTGTTTGTACTAAGTAGTGCAAAAGGCAACTACATCGACACAATTCTCATAATGTGCAATTGGATAACAGTGTGCAGTATCTTCAGTGGAGACACTGATTTGAAGAGGCTTCTAGGAATTATTTAAAGGATGTGGTTTTTAAAAATATATGCTGTCCTGAAAACAGAATTAAATGGCTTTCTGCATACTCTGGTTTATAGGGCATAACTGAATAAGACATGTCTGACACTGACAGTTGTTTTCAAACCAATCGTACTGAAATCGATGGCAAAACCTCCCACTGTGTTTGATGGAATATTGGATCAACATTGCCTTTGGAAGACCTCCTGGTGTGAATGCGAAGTCATTGCAAAGTCACTGTATCTGCCCCATTCTCCCTGCCATCCCTACTGAATTGGCTTATGTGTTACCCACCCTCAGCCATGCACAATAATTAATTATATTAGTTTTTCTTGAATGCTTGTGAATAAGTCACCATAAGGATAAGACACAGCCCAAGACCTGATCTGCTCTGTATGTGCAGTTCTGTGTCCTCTCACCCCCCTGGTCAAGACCCAGGAGCGACTCCTGCTGCAGTCACTTGTTAGTGGAGAAAGGAGGGAGGGAGAAGGTGATTCAGACCATGAAGAAGCATCTGGTCTCATTTTGGTTATGGGGAGAAGAAATGAGGATGCACTCTTAAATGGAATGTACTTACTTTTTCCTTGCCCAGCATCTCAAAGGAGCTGGAACATTAGGATGTGACTGTCCTTCCCTGACCCTCCCTTCTCCATCAGTAAGTGACAGCAGTCTCAGGTCTTGAAAGCTGCCAGATGGAGTACAAGCTCAAGTAAATAGCCTTTTGTGTTCCCTCCAAAAAGGGACCTGTACACAGAAAAATAATTAACAGGATGCTGAGTATAACGTGTATAATAATGTCATCTGCTTCCTGTCAGCTTGAATCCTGTCAACTTTCCATTATAAAACCAAAATGTTGGCCTGTAACCTTCTGAACACAGAATATATCATCTTTCTGTGACTTCTTACAATTTATTGACATTTTTCAAAGTAAAGTACAGTTGGCTCTCCACATTTGCTAGGGTTAGGGGCATAGGACAAAGCGTGTGAGTGTGTGTGTCTGTGGGAAAGGAGCGGAGGCATGGTGGGGAGAATGGGCACCCAGGTTCCAGATCAGGTAAAGGAGAGGGAAGTGGGGTTGGTTAGCATGGTGGCCCTATACTTCCCCTTTCTCCTCTGTTACCCTGATTTCTGGGGGTCCCGTGGAGGACCCTTCACTGTGCTCAGTATACTGGAGGAATGGAAATTAGCCAGAGCACAAGCTATAGCACTAGAGAGGCAGGGCAACTTAGCGAGAGCATAAAACCCAATTTTTATGGGACCAAGCCAAACCAAAGACCACACCAAATGGTTGAAGAGATGGTTTTTATTTTATTTTTATTAAAAATAAGTCACTGCGCACGTTTGCACTTACGCACTTACTCACCCAAGAGCTAAAAGGAAATAAAAGCGAGAAAATTGATAGGGAGGTATTAAAGGAGTATAATGGGGAGATACTGCACCTGGTCCTGGAGTCTGGGAATCCGAGAAGGCAGCGGAGAGAGAGAGAGAACGGGTCTCAGCATGTGGGGGCTGAGAGGAAAGCTCAGTGGACGGAGTGACAGCAAGCGGGGAGGAAACCGGGAGTGATCTGAGGAGCCGCTTGAAAACAGGTTTTTATAGGGGAAAATGTACCTGGAGGGCTAATCCTTTCCTGGGGAGAACAATGGGTTGAGGAGCTAAGACAAAGCTCCAAAATGTGCATGATTTTGGAGCACAAAGCTCCGAAATGTCAGAGTGCTTAGTTTGATTAGATTCATCAAAAGCCGCGGCAGTACGTTAATTGCTCTCGCTTGATAGGCTGTTTGTCAGGATTGCTAATCCTGTCAAGCTAGCTTCTTGGGGCAGAGAACTCTTTGTTTAATTTAATGCGTGCATGTCTGGAGGGCTCCTGGGGCTACGTGACAGATTGATTACTGGCCAGACCTGGTATTTCCTAATTGTGGCCGTTTGGCTGTGCCTGCCTGTGTGCTCTTCCGGGGGACCCTTCCAGACACGTGGAGATGATTTTGATATTAATAAATATTAAATTGTAGACCCCGGGAGAGGGCTAACTACCACAGTAACACACCCATCTCCATCCTTGGGTGTGTGGCATCGAGAGAGGGTTTATGGTGCTGAGAAATTGGGCTGCAAGCCATATTTAGCTGGCCAGGCAGCTGCTAGTGAAGTAGAAGGAACAGAGGCAGGTTTTTAAAGGGCTGTGTGGCCTGATCAGAGCTGCCAAAAAAAGAGAAGGTTACCCTGGAAAAGAAGCAGCTGAGGTGGACAAATGGGTTGGAGAAACTCGCAGATAATCAAATTCATGAAAGTCAAACCTACAAATATGGAGAGCCAACTGTACTAGTGTGAGAGGTATGTTTGGGTCCACAAGATTTCTGTTCTGTTCCATTTTGAGACAACAAAAGATGGGCAGAAGCTTGTAACTGAGGAGAATATACTTCATCCAGCAATTGTTCATGTCTCCAGTGGCAAGCCCACCTTATAATTTGACAATTTGTCGTAGCCAGCTGGCATCTCATTGAGAGAAAGGTGGGATATAAAGTAATAAAATGAATAAATAATAAAATACTAAATTGTGAACCCAGAAGAGAAGTTGCAACTCAAATAGTCAAATCCCCAGCTTGTGGTTTACAAACCAGCAGTCTAGTGGCATACAACATTTTAAAAGAATGAATAAAATTAAAAAAAAAATTAATATAAAAGTTAGAACACAAACTAAATTTCTATTTTAAAAACATACATATAAAACAGTTAAAAACAGCATTAAGAACAAATTAAAAGCATAATAAAATAAAAACTGTTGCTGTTGTTGTTGTATGCCTTCAAGTCGTTTCTGACTTATGGTGACCTTAAGCCAAGCCTATCACAGGGCCTTCTGGGGCTGAGAGTATTTGGCATGCCCAAGGTCAACCAGTGTGTTTCCATGACTGAGTGGGGGATTGAACCCTGGCCTCCAGGGATGTAGTCCAGTGCTCAAACCACTATACCATGCAGGCTCGCATCAAAAGCCAAAAGCTTCCTTAAATAAAAAGAACCTTTTTTCCATCTGCAGGTGAAAAGACAACAGGGAGGGGTCAACTAAATCTTCCCAGGAAAGGCAGTTCCATAACTTGGTAACAGCCACCAAGAAGGCTGTCTGTCTTTCTTGCCCTCACCAGCTTGGGAAGCTGGTGGCTGGGACTGTGAGAAAGCACCACACTGCAGATCATAGAGTATGGGCAGGCTCATTGAGGAAGACAACATTTTTTCAAATAGTCTGGACCCATACTGTGTAGGGTTTTAAAGGTATAGCCAGCACTTTGAATTCTGCCCAGAAACAGATTGGCAGCTAGTACAGTTGTTTTAGCAAGATCCTTATAACCTGCCCCAGTCAGCATCCTAACCACAGCATTTTGAGCCCACTGGAGTTTCTGAATGTTTTCCAAATGCAGCCCCAGATAGAGCGTGTTACAGATCTGATGTTCCTGACCCATGTCAAGGAATGGGTTCAACTGGTGTACCAGTTTTAGCTGTGCAAACACATTCCTGGCCATCACTGAAATCTGGGTATCCAGGCTAGATCTGAGTCCAGGGGCATGTCTAAGTTGCAAACCTGAGATTTTAGGAGTTGTGTAACATCATCCAACACAGAATAAATCCCTGTACCCTGATCTGCCTTTCAACAGATTAGGAGCACCTCTGTTTTGTCTGGATTAAGTTTCAGTTTGTTTGCCCTCATCCAGTCCCTTATGGACATTGGTTTAGTATAGAGACAACTTCCTTGGAATTGGATAGAAAGGAGAGATAGAACTGAGTGTTATCAGCATACTGGTGACATCCAACTCCAAAACTCCAAGTAACCTCTCCCAACAGTTTCGTGTAAATGTTACATAGCATGGGGGACAAAACTGAGCCTGAGGGACCCCACTGGCCAGTGATCATGGAATTGAATAGAAGTCTTCCAACATCACCTTCTGAGTTTGCCCCTCCAAGACGGACTGAAACCGCTGCTGAACAATACAGCAAAGTCCCATCCCAGAGAGGTGGCTCAGAAGGATAGCGTGGTTGATGGTATCAAAAGCCGCAGAAAGGTTCAGCAGAACCAACAGGGACACACTGCATAGGTGATCCACCAAGGTGATCAAAGGTGTCCCTATCCTTTAGCTAGGCCTGAAGCCATATTGAAATGGATCTAGATAATCTGTTTCATCCAGGAACCTATGAAGCTGGCAGGCCACTACATGCTCAAGAACCTTGCCCAAGAAAGGAATATTAGAAACTGGCCAGTAGTTGCCCTGTGTAGTCTTTCTTAAACAACAGGATGTGTATATGCAGCAGTGCCTCCTGGTCTGTGGGTCCTATTCAAAAATACAGAGTAGGTGGGGAAGGGCAGTAATACAGTGTAGTTCTCCCACATCTTAGTATAGCTTTACTACCTGATAGAGGTATGGGGAAAAATCATCCAAAATTGGGCTCGATGATTCAGTCCAACCTGCATTCAAAGACGGTGTCCCTTTCTAGTTACCAAAAAATAATCATGAATTTATTTATTTGTTTGTTTGTTTTAAAGTCTCACTTGGTTGCCACCAAAATTTAGTCTTGTTCATTAAGGAAAAAATACCTGCATATCAGATGTCAAAACACAGAGCTTCTCACTGCAAGTTGTTACTTGTCATATTAAGGGGATTATTTTTTTTTACACATTATATACACATTTTATACACATTGTATCCATCCAGCAATTTCTACTAAATTTCTGCTAAACATTTTTTACTAAACTTTCCTACTACTACAATTTCTACTAAACATATATTGAATCCTCAAATCTTCGAGACGAAAAGAAACTTCCTCCCGTGAAGTGGTACAGTAAAAAAAAAAAACGAAAAAAAAAACCTTCAGTACAACCCCTCTCCAACTTACATTACATTTAATATTTAATATTATGTACATAATTTTGTGAGTATCTATATTATCATAATTTCCATATAATAAATTCTTTAATTTTGCAATTATTCTCCCCCTTCCCTTCTGTATATATTCTCCTCTCCCTCTTTATCTCTTTATACCCCCTTAAAAAATGCTCAACCCAGACAGATTTGGTTTTATTTTTTAAGGGTTTATATTAATTCTTTAATTCTTTAACATAATTTAGTAATGGTTGCCATACCAACAAAAAAGATTCCTCTCCTTTAGATAATGGGTTAATCTGTCATTTTCCATAATATCCAAAAGCTTGTCCCACCATTCCCCTTCCTCCGGTACTTTCTCTATCTTCCAATATCTTAGAAGATATTAAGGGGATTTTTCAACAGTTTCGACAAACTTGGGTTGTTGGAACTTCATGGCCCACTCTAGTCTTCCAAAATGTCCAGGACCATAGAAGTTGTAACTCAGTTATGGAATGCTCAATTTATGAATTATTCCTACGCATAAGAATAAACCAGATCTTTGTAACTCCAAAAAATCGTAATTCATTCTAGCTTTCTATTAACTCCTTTGAAATGTTTATTGATTCCTCCTCCCTGAAAGTTTATATTTCCCCTTCTAAACATGAAGACAATAGGCGTCTGGAGATGATGTGCCAAGATGGCTATAAGGACTCTGTGTAAATTGCCTGGATGGCTTAATCAAAACAAAGTGCTGAGGCCAGCTTTGACACCATGATCTGGTGCACAGTTGCCAAGCATACACTGATTTCTTTTTTCTGGAAGTGTCTGTCTCTTACCTTGTAGATGAAGACAGTATCTCCTATTATGTTAATTTTAGCATTTTCAAGGAGTGGAGAATATTGTGCAACAAAAGCTTCAGGCCAAATATAATCCAGCCCTGGGCGGTAATCACGAAAAGTCAACATGGATTTCTCAAAAATAAGTCATGCCAGACTAATCTTATCTCTTTTTATGATAGAGTTACTAGCTTGATAGATGAAGGGAATGCTGTGGATGTAGCATATCTCGATTTCAGTAAGGCCTTTGACAAAGTTCCCCATGACATTCTTGCAACGAAGCTGGTAAAATGTGGGCTGGACAGGGCTACTGTTAGTTGGATTTGTAATTGGTTGACCGGCTGAACCCAAAGGGTGATCACGAATGGCTGCTTTTCATCCTGGAGAGAAGTGACTAGTGGGGTGCCACAGGGTTCTGTCCTAGGCCCAGTGCTGTTCAATATTTTTATCAATGACTTGGATGAAGGAGTGAAAGGCATGCTGATCAAATTTGCAGATGACACCAAACTGGGAGGAGTTGCTAATATGCCAGAGGACACGTTCAAAATTCAAAATGACCTTGACAGATTGGAGAGCTGGGCCAAAGCTAACAAAATGAATTTCAACATAGAGAAATGAAAGGTCCTACACTTAGACAGAAGAAATGGAATGCACAAATATAGGATGGGGGACACGTGGCTGGATAGCAGTACATGTGAAAGGGATCTAGGAGTCTTCATAGACCACAAGCTGAACATGAGTCAGCAGTGTGATGCGGCAGCCAAGAAAGCCAATGCAATTCTCGGCTGCATCAATAGGAGTATGGTGTCTAGATCGAGGGAGGTACTGGTACCACTCTACTCTGCTTTGGTTAGACCCCATCTTGAATACTGTGTCCATTTCTGGGCACCCCAGTTCAAGAAGGATATTGACAAACTGGAGCAAGTCCAGAGGAGGGCGACCAAAATGGTGAGAGGCCTGGAAGCCATGCCCTATGAGGATAGACTTAGAGAGCTGGGTATGTTTAGTCTGCGGAAGAGGAGGTTAAGAGGGGACATGATAGCCATGTTTAAATATTTGAAGGGATGCCACGTAGAGGAAGGAGGGGACTTGTTTTCTGCTGCTCCAGAGACCAGGACAAGGAGCAATGGATTCAAGCTGTAGGAAAGGAGATTCCACCTGAACCTCAGGAAGAACTTCCTGACAGTCAGGGCTGTCCGGCAGTGGAATCTGTTCCCTCGGAGTGTAGTGGAGTCTCCTTCCTTGGAGGTTTTTAAGCAGAGGCTTGATGGCCATCTGTCGGGATTGATTTGAGGGTGTTCCTGCATGGCAGGGGGTTGGACTGGATGGCCTGTGTGGTCTCTTCCAACTCTGAATTTCTATGATTCTATGATTAATGAAACATTGGTTGTGAACTTTTTTGTTTGGATGACACTGAAACCTAAATAGAACCTGGGCAGGAATCTTCACTCAGCATCTGGAGCCTTTCTTGTTACAGCTGAGTTACTGATACACACTGTATCTTGACTGAGATTGTCAAATCTTATTCCTTTGTTCTTTCCCTCCCTTTCCTTATATTTTGAGCGGTTGAGATGAGTTCTTGAGAGAACAGTTTTAAGGACTGAATAAACTCTTAAATCCTGTCAAAGCTTTCAACACTATCAACTGTGCAGCAGTACTTTGAAAATACATTGTCCCCTGGGGAGGTCTGCACTCGCATCTTTATCTTGCTGGTGGGCAAATCATAAAAAGCTACACTTTGTCTAAAGTGCTTTTAGAATGATAGATGGAGGGCCCCATTGGTAGGGGAAGAAAGAAGGTCCTCACTGGGCTGTAATACTTCCACCCCATTTGCTTATATATATATAACTTCAGTACATAGTAGACAGGTTGTCTGCTAAGAGAAACAAATTGCTTTAGCAGACTGAAGTAATAGTAAAACTCTTAAGTGCATTGCTTAAATATTCTCTGCCTAACTTGTCTTTTTAAATCTCTCATTATATAAATCCTTTCATCATTTTTTTTAAAGAAGTTCAATTTTTTTCCTGCTTTGGATAGATCTCGTCCCATAAGAGGAAAATTCTTTGTCCTGTTTTGCTCAACTAATACCAAATTGAATTTCTCCTTACTTTACTTTTATGCAAGTTTCATTAATATATTTACTGAAATGGTCCTGTTACTCTGGATATAAAGACTGACTGACTGAATCTTTCACCCTTCCTGTTTGTCCTATGTATCTTTGCAGCAAAAGAAAGCTATGGTGGGCCTCCAGATGTTGGTGGACTGAAATGTAGAACAGTCCTAGCCCATTAGCCAGTGATGAGGGATAATGGAAGTCACAGCCCAGCAATATCTGAAGGGTTACTGTTGTCCAACTCCACTTTAAAGAATAATCTGGTTTCAGTTTATTTAATACTAAAATGTTATAAGTCATCTTGTAGGGGGAAAATATCTCTTCTTGTGTGAAGTTTTAACGTTTATATAAACTACTCTAAGAGTCGTATTGATCAAAGGGTAGAATAACAGATGTAGATAAATGAATAAATGTCCTCCTGTTGGTTATATTGGTTTGTGTCCCATATGTTGTCCTTATATTTGATACTAGCGTATTTACCTGGTGTTTCCTGGGGTTTTTATTTTCTTCTTAAGAACTCACCAAACTGTATTCTCCATTTCCTGTAACTTTGCTCCATATTTCCCGATTCAATCTTTATTCAGAATTATTTACATACACAGTTTGAGTTCCTGAAGGAATATACTATCCTCCTTCTTGCTGCTAGGCCTCATCTCCATAGCAACTAGCCTATTCCAGTACCTGTAGCTTTTCCCCATATTCCCCAATCCAATCTGTATTCTCTGGTAACGTTGATGCACTGGCTTTTTATTTTTTTTTTCTTTCTGTTGAATTTGTGCAATGGCTTTATGTTTTCTGGAACCATTTTTTGTTTCGAATTTCAGCTTCAAGATTCCTCATGTATGGAACCTATACAATCTGCTGTACGAGGCGAGAAGACCTTGTAACTATGTTGTGTATGTCACTTTAATTTTTCTCACATATGCCTCCCAAAAGTTTTCTGGCATCCTTACTGATGGTAGGCCTTGTCTCCATAGCAACCAGTCTGAAGCCAAAGAGCTCTCTGGCTAAGAATTCTAAAAGCCCCTCCCTGAGATGCCAACCCCAGGATTCCATGGAATCTTCACAGCCAGCCAATCATATGAGGTCTTCTTGCCTCACACAGCCAATCATATGCTGACGTGGACAAACAGACAAATGCACAAACATTCACTTTTATATAGTGAATGAAGAATAATGCTGTTGAGACAAGAAATTGGTTCATTTGGAACCCAAAATGGATTCCTAGGATGAGGCTGTGAACAGAGCCTTGGGTTTGGATAGGATAGATTTAAGGTATAGGCACGAAGTGGGGGAAGAGGCCATTGCTCCTCCAAAATAGGAATTCTGCCCCTGAAATAAAATTTTCCCTCAGTCCCCAGATTTTTGGCATAACTTAAAATTCCAGTTGAGTATTTAGGAATACAGGTTGGGCATCAAAAGCAAAGGGACAGGCAAACTTATCAGGAGAATGTGAACACAGAAAATATAAGCATTCTAATATGAACGATTTTCAGGATCTCATTCCCAGCAATGTTACAAATTAGAGGAATAAAAGAAAATGTAATTGGTTGGATTTTTGTATGGGAGTAATGCCTTCCTTTTTCCCCTGCTCCCTGTAGTTAGACCAAGGGATAGATTCAGAGCTCTTCTTAGCAACAGTGCTCATTGGTTGTCTGTTGTAAGTTTTATTCTTCCACACTGAACAACCACACAGAAGTTATTAGGTAGTTGGAAAAGATACTCGTGACAGGAAAATACATATTTCCTCCCATTTTTAATAAAAGAGGAAAGTGCCACACCTCCACAAGAAGAATTACAATTTTGGAAAGCAGAGTAATCTGAAATATAATTGGCTCTAGCAGTGGGTTCACATTTAGAGTTAGGGTTTATGGTTAATAACAGGATCAAATATAGTATTAGCAATAAGTTAAATATAGTTGAAAAGAATAGATTTAAGAATGAAATTACTATAGCAATAATGAGTACAAGGAGAATGAGATTTAGATACATGAAAAAATATAAACAATATGATATATAATATGTTGAATAAGTATATGATGATAAAGGATCTGAAGAGAAATAGTAATGTAAGCTATTTGTGTTGTAATTTTTTTCTTTTTCACATTTATGTTATTCACGTGGTGTTTTTGTTTTATTCTGTTATGTATTGTTCCTTTTTCTTTATAATAATAATTTTTTCTTAAAAGAAAAAGGAAATTAGTGATGTGGCCAGCAGTGGGTCCCTGGATGAGGGCAGAATTGGTCACCAGGTATTACATAATTTGAAGACTCATTCCTTCTTGCACATTGCCAATAACAGCCTTTAGCCTCCTAGAATTCTGTAGTTAAAACAACATACCTCTGTGAGGTTCTGTTTTTATTCACATTCACCTAAGTATTACTATGTTTTACCTATTAGAAATAGATTTAATCCCCTCCCTGATGGAAGAATGGTTTGTTCTTTGTATAGGAAAATACCCTGTGCTATTCAGACCCACCCATTAGAGACAGTAGGCAAAGAAAGCCAAGAAATTTGAAACTGGAAGAGAATCCTTCCTTTAACAACTTTTAGCAGCTAGGTTTATTCTCTCACCATTCTTAAACAGAATGGGCTCCGCAAACTGGACTTAGGGCTGTGTTTGTCATTGGAGATACAGAAAGCTAGTTTTGCCAGACTGGAAACTAGAGATGGCTGCTGTACCTCTTACAGCTGTGTAGAAGAGGGAATTTCACCAAGTGTTTGTCATACAACCAGGCAACACCTGCTGAAATTTCCTCTTCTACCAGCCATTAAAGGTGCAGGGGCCTCTGCAGATTTCACCCTGGGGACCTTATAAGCCCGTAGTTCTTAACCTGGGGTCTGTGATGCTCTCACATGGGTCTGCAAAAGGCTTGAAGGTTGCTCAGTCCATCATCTCCTCTGCAATGGAGTGGCACCATGACAGGAACCAAGGCAAAAGGAGGCAGGCAGGCAGGCTTGCTGGTTGGGCTTGCATGTTGCCTGTCACATGGCTGCTCTGCTGCAGGGAGGAGTGGGCTTAGCAGCTGAGTGACAGCAGAGCTGACAGCCAGCCAGCCAGCCAGCCAGTGTTTGCCCTTCTTCTCTCCCCCCCCCGCTTTTCAGCAGAGAGCAGTCCAGTGGACTATCAGAAATGCTCCAACACCCCCCCTTTTTTTTTTGCTTTCTTCACCAGGAGAAGAAACTGAGATAGGGAGGGAGGGAGGAATGGAAGGGGGAAAAGGCACAAAAGGGGTGGGGAGTTGAAAGCAAAAAAAGAGAGTCTATAAAAGACTCTAAGCATACCTCCTCATTTCCATTCATAAGTGCACATGCTTTTGTCTGAATTGAGTGGCAACTTATTTTGCTAGTGGTGATCCCTCACTCCAACTTCCAGGACCTTGCCAGGAGGTGGCACCTGCTGCAGCAGTGCCCTCTCTTCTCATTTGGCCCCACTCCTGCCTGCTATTCTTTTTCAGAGTTGGCTTCCACACTGTATTAGGATCCCACTCAGAGAGGCAAGTACTTGAAATGTTTCTGATAGACTGGATGGCTGGAAAAGAGGTGAAGTAAAGAAAGAGAGAAAGAGGAAATGCTGGCTGGCTGGGGCTTGTATTTTGCTGTTCAGTCCACTCCAGTTTTAAACTGGAGGGGAAGAAACAGGAGAAAAGTCTTCTCTCCCCATCCAGCACCCTGCGGAGAAGTGTGCATTTACTTATTTCTCCCTTCTCTTCCACTTTGATGATTCTTGATGAGTAGTTTTAAATAAATATTTGATGCACTTTAGGGATTTAGATTTTGAATTAAGTCTTGATGGTCTGATATTTAAAGGGGGTTCCTGGTAAAGAAAAGGTTGAGAACCACTGCTATAAACTGTTTGGACCCATTTAAAAAAAAGCCCCAAAATCTACAGTAAAGCAATCATGTTATTGAGCCAAATGCACTAAAACAGCAAAAATATGTGGATGTTGAAGTCAAAGGAAGCTATAGCTATCTTTGCATATTCACATGGAAGAGTCATCTGTCTCTGCCTTCTTGTTTTTCAAGGAGATGTTCCCCCAGTTGGTCTTCAAAAGATTTCATTGAAAGTCCATAGGTTCTGTTCCAAAAAATGGAAATAATACATTAGAAATAATTATGTTATTACCTGTTAATACTTTTTTTTAGAGTTTGAGGGCATAGCAACCAATGTTTTTGTATAACAATGTAACAATAGGTAACATGGGTTACTTTCTTGGTTTAATGAGTAGCGTTTATTCATTGCTTTCAAAATGTTGGATCTTTACAGGGCATTCTGGAAAAAAATAATCCATTTTCTTAATTTGTTTTTTCTCCTGAATAATAAATAATAAAGTAATGATTAATTTTTTTTTAAGTAATGCTAATTCATCAGCTTTTTAAAATAAAATCAAAACTCTGATCTAGGAAGATGACTGAACTTTTAGAAAGTTAGCTTTGAGTCTGAAATCTGATCTCTTTCTATAAAGCAGCTCCTTGCTCCAGGTCCACCATCAGAACAAAACCAATAATAAAAGCCCTAGTTTAAACAGTCTGTGGTGGGGAATGCTGGGAATTGTAGTGCATCAACATCTGGAAAGCCAGATGATTTACACACCTAACTTACATTGAAGAGGATGGTTTCATTATCTTTGTGTCATGTAAACAAGTCCTAAAAATATGAACATTCTGAGACCATTTCCTGGAAACTACCTATACAAAAACAGCCTAAGTTTTTAGTTTTCTTCAGTGATTTTTTTCCCCTTTTGTTAATGCTTTAAAATATATTTAACTCTTTCTCCCCTGTTATCCTAGTAATGAATGTAGTATCCATGAATACAAGGATCACATTCAGGGATGCTTTTTGTCAGCCCAGTCATCAGGTGCAGTGGATGCTGGGCCAAAAGCTCTTGCTTGCTTCTCAAAATGTCCCTCCAGAAAAACTGGTTTTTGACAAGAATATAAAGGTTACTGTTTTGTATTCATGATCACTACTTATTCACAATTCTCCAGTTATTACCACAATTAAAACTTCTTCCCATCCTACTTTACCCAGCATCAGCTGCATGGGGAGAAGGAGATCCTTTCTGCCAATAATTAGAGCATGGTTGGATGATGTTTCCAAGAGGTTTGGAGGGGTCAAGCCAGAAGTTACTTAGTTAAGTAGAAGCTGATTCAGGAGTCCATCCACTGCTTTCTTTATTGCTGCATCTTTTGAGGGTGCGTGTAGTTTTCTTATGCAAAGAAAAAAAAGGATACTACTATTTACTCCATCATTTTCTAAATATCTGTTCCCATATACCCAGCACCCTACTATCATAGAATCATAGAGTCCCGGAGTTGAAAGAGACCACAGGGGCCATCTAGTCCAACCCTGCTATGCAGGAACACATATCAAAGCAGTCCCAACAGGTGGCCATCCAGCCTCTGCTTAAAAACCTCCAAAGAAGGAGACTCCACCACACTCCAAGACAGCATATTCCATGCTGGACAGCTCTGACTGTCAGGAAGTTCCTCCTGAAGTTCAAGTGGAATCTCTTTTCCTGCAGCTTGAATCCATTTCTCCTTGTCCTAGTCTCTGGAGCAGCAGAAAACAAGCCTGCTCCCTCCTTGACATGACATCCCCTCAAATATTTAAACATGGCTATCATGTCCCCTCTTAACCTTCTCTTCTACAGACTGAACATACCCAGCTCCCTAAGCCGCTCCTCATAGGGCATGGCTTCCAGACCCTTCACCATTTTGGTCACTCTCCTCTGGACACATTCCAGCTTGTCAATATCCTTCTTGAATTGAGGTGCCCAGAGCTGGACACAGTATTCCAAATGAGGTCTAACCAAAGCAGAATAGTGTGGTACCATTACCTTCCTTGATCTAGACACTATACTCCTATTGATGCAACCAAGAATTATGTTGGCTTTCTTGGCTGTTGCATCACACTGCTGCTCTTGTTCAGCTTGTGATCTACCAAGACTCCTAGATCCCTTTTACACATACTGTTACCCAGCCACGTGTTCCCCATCTTATATTTGTGCATTCCATTTCTTCTGTCTAAGTGTAGGACCTTTCATTTCTCTATGTTGAAATTCGTTTTGTTAGCTTTGGCCCAGCTCTCCAATCTGTCAAGGTCATTTTGAATTTTGAACGTGTCCTCTGGCATATTAGCAACTCCTCCCAGTTTGGTGTCATCTGCAAATTTGATCAGCATGCCTTTCACTCCTTCATCCAAGTCATTGATGAATGGCACTGGGCCCAGGAAAGAACCCTGTGGCACCCCACTAGTCACTTCTCTCCAGGATGAAAAGCAGCCATTGGTGAGCACCCTTTGGGTTTGGTCGGTCAACCAATTACAAATCCACCTATCAGTAGCCCTGCCCAGCCCGCATTTTATAAGCTTCTTATAATACACTATCTTAGAGATCTGTCTCATTTTTATGATGCCCCCTCTGTGCAAATTTAAGTCTGAAGAGGCTAATCTGTTGACCTCCACCCATCTATTTCTGCTTAGTGAGCTGTTCTGAAATCTACGTCAATCCATGGGCGTATGTACCGTCATATGTGTCTTCAAGTCAACTGTCAACTTATGGCGACCCCATGAATTTCATAAACTATTCTGAGGCAAGTAATACTCAGAGATGGGTTTGCCAGTTACTTCCTCTAACCTATAGTCTACAACACCTGGTATTCATTTGTGGTCTCCCATCCACATACTAACCAGGGCTGACCCTGCTTAGCTTCCAAGATCAGGCAGGATTTATTGTCTTTAGAGTATTTAGGAAGCTATCAATGGGTACAGAGATGATTAAATATCCACAGAAAGATCCAAGCATCTTGTCCATTTTGTATTTAGAAAGCAATCTTACATGTATTTACTTAGGAGTAAGTCCTGTTGTATCCCAAGGAAGTGCCTGTACAATGACAACCATAACTTTCTTGGCTCAGGTTAAACCTCTCAGTATTCAGGAAATCAGGAAACGTTGCTCCAAATTCAAGTCTCAAGGCAGAAATCTCTTATGTGGACAAGGTCGAGGCCTCAAGTTACAGCTTGCCTGTCAATGGAGAATACGCATAATTCCCTTCCTTAACTGCTGGTTTTGGGAAGGCAGACATATATTTAAGACATCATACTAACTGGTTTTAAAATGAACCTTAGACCAAAACATACTTTTAGTGAAATTGAAAATTGTAGTGAAGGCAGATGCAGGGTGTATTCTATCTGGAGTTGTTAATTCTCAAAACAGCTGTGAAGTTTTTAGGTCCCTTTAAAAAAAGAAATACCTGTAAGATCGATAGTATTCTTTATCCTATCTTATTCATACTGCAAATGGGGCAAAAAAAAAAGTTACTTGAAGAACTACTTTTCAGCTTAGCCTTAAAACCACATGGTCGTTCAGGCCTTGGACTATAGAACAGTAGGACCATCCAATCTTTATCCATACCAGCACCCCACAAATAGAGCTATTTATTTAACATCAGCCTGTGAAGAACCTGCATACTCCAGTCCAGATCTTGGAAAATTTACTCTTTTGTATTGCAGTTTCCCAAGTCCCCTAGCCAGGGGGTTCTGGGTATCCAAAAAACTTTTCCCAGTTTTGCCCAAGCTATCTACCATAGAAAAGGAGCAGCAGGGGAGCGGTAAATGTTTCATCTGGGATTACTAGCCAGTTTCTATGTAATAAGGTGACTTCTATGTGACCCTATTTGAAAGAGAATAAGCAAATGCATATGTTAGCAAGAGCTCTTGAATGACTCCGTCCATCTGAAGCTTGGCAAAACAGAGCTTTATTTGGGTATGAAGATATGAAGAACACAGAGAAAGACAAAGCTAAACAAAATGAAATAAAGAGAACTCCTAATTCTTCCTTTACACAGGAAGCAGAGATTAGAGAACCTTCTAGGCCCCATTTAGTTGCTAAGCAACATTAAGCCAGGTTTGTAACCGGGCCTGTTAATTAGCTCTAGGAACAAGTTAACCCTTAGGGTCAAACTACACAGTATGTCAAACACAGTGTGAGCTTCTAAACATACCCCCTTTTTCACTTGAAAATAAATGTAGGCAAAAGTAAGTTTGGAATAGCACAGGCAAGCTTTAAAAAAAATAATAGTCTTCCCCATCTGACCCTTCACCCAGTGTTAATTTTTTTAAAAAGTCAATGGAAGGTTTTTGTGTCTTTTAACCCTCATTTTAAAATATGCCCTGTTTAGGTGTCTGTGAATTTTTAGATAAAAAGCAGATGGAGGAAAGCTCACATGGTGATCCAGATCAGTACTGTGCATGCTTAAGTTTGAATTAAAAAAGAACTAGCCTTTAGCTGAACAATACATACTCAGTGTATAGTCTAGTTTGTCCTTGAGATGCATTTTTTTGTGTGTGAACTACATTCTTTCACTATCACAACATTACAGAGGCAAGTGGGATTTTATTTAATTGAGTTGTTACTTTTTTCTTTTTTTTTTTTACTGCTAAGAAAGGGGCTATTGTATTAAGAAATAGAGTAGCCTTCTAACACATTGCATTTTTAAATGTTTCTGTTTGTAATAAAAAGTTGGGGAGAAGCAGGTTCATGGCCCAAATGTGCCCTTCAGAAATTCTTAGTGTGACCCACCAGCATTTTTGGCAGGCCCCACAAACTTTCCCAGAGTATGGTCCCCTCTGGATTTCCCAAAATGTCACACTGCTAAGAGGCTTTGTTTTCTTTTGCTTTGCACTGCTAAGTTGGGAACTGATGTTATGTTGGGAAGGATTTTGACAAAATGGTGCCACTTCAAAGGGATGAGGGGCCCAGGCCCACATCCTGGCATCACCTAGTCTCCAAGGTACCCTGAGAGGGAATATAACTTCAGAGTCCAAGACAGTTCTCCAACCCTGTTGTAATACATGAATGTGACAAACAAGTATAGAGTATTGGACCCGGATTAAGACTGGTGAGATTCAAGTTCAAGTCCATCCTTCTCCCTCATCCCTCTAGGTCAGTGGTTCTCAACCTGGGGGTCGGGACCCCTTTGGGGGTCGAACGACCATTTCACAGGGGTTGCCACTCCTCAATCCTGCCCCCCCTTTTAAAAGAAAGTGGCCTCACAGCCAATGGGAGCAGTGCTTCTGAGACCCCTGCACTGGGGTTCAAACTGCAAACCCCAGGATTCCATAGGATGGTGAAAGTGGAATAATAGTGCTATAACAGTCTAGTGCAGAAATAGCCAGGATGAATTTCTCCTCTCGCTTTTGTTGTGCGTGGACCCTTGGCGCTTGGCACATGCACGTGTTGTGTTCTTCGCCCTGACTGTCTTGCATTCCTTGCTTTTTGTATGTTCAGCATCTGCACTCCCTTTAAGGGAGGGAGGAAGGGAGGGAAGGAGTGGAACAAAACGCGTCTGCTTATGCCGCCGCCATCTTTCCTCTCTCCCTGTCCTTTCCTCCCTGCGCCTTGTGTAAAATGTGGGCTGTTTCAGCATTGCCTTTGGGAGTGACTGGCTTTTTGAACTGTGGAAACCCAACATTCAGAACTAGAGCTACTGCCTTAATTCTGGCATTGATGGATGCTCTCTGTGCTTAAAAAAAGGGGGGAGCTTTACCAGTTTTTAGGCATTAGAAGTCTATCCAGAGCAGTGATTTAGGGCAGTGTTTCCAATCTATTTGATGTTGGAAATAACTAACTAACTAAATAATAAATAAATAAATAAATAATTAATTAATTAATTAATTAATTAATTAATAAATAACGAAAATGATTTTATGGTTGGGGGTCACCACAACATGAGGAACTGTATTAAGGGGTCGCGGCATTAGGAAGGTTGAGAACCACTGCTCTAGGTGATCTTAGTCAGTCACTGTCTGTCCACCTCACAACCTACCTCTGAAGGTTATGAGGGTAAAAAGAAAGAATACCTTGTTCATGCTTGGAGCTCTTTTGGGGGAACTGAATACAAATGAAATACATGTATGAAAATATAATACACTAAAGAACTAGGATTTGATGCAACCCATTGTTGAGTGCACACAGAGTTTCAAGCCCATGTAAACATGCCTCTTACAAACTGTTGCCTAGAACAAATCCATTAAATTTTATGTTTTAGGAATGCTTTCAGTATAATTACCAGCAATGCTGGCATTTGTCTGCCCTCATGTCACTGAAAGTCACATTTTGTGATGTCTAAACTTGTGAAAACCCCGTGATTGGTTTGCCTTGGGTCACCATATATTAGAAACAACTTGAAGGCACACAGCAACAGCGATAAGCTTGTGATGGCTTCAACATTTGCTTCCTATTTTTCTTTACAGTAATGTTATGAGTAATGGGAAATCACATTCTTCATCTCCATATGCAGTTTTGTGATTACACACACACACACTTACATAACTTGAGAAGTCTAGGGAGACCCCTTTGACCTAAAAGGATAACACTGAGATCAACAGTTTGTAGGTTGCAACTTGCTCTCTTGTTGACAAAAGTACAGCATAATAACTAGCATTCTACTTACTGCTTTTATATTGCTGAAAGTCATATTTTGTGATGTCTGAATTTAGCAGTCTGTGTGCTTATCATTTGCCTACTATGTGTACTTCTTAAAATAAGGTTTAAAAGGTACCAACTATATATGTTTCTGACATACCTGTTTGTTTAAAATAGGGATTAATGGATTTAGTGGGAATGCCCTTTGGTGCAAAAGAAACAAATATGAAACCTAGTAATATTAGAAGGCATGATGGATTATAAAAATCCATTTTTTAAGGGAAGAACTTTAGGGAAGCTTAATCCTTCTCCAAACGTATTGAGAGGAGCTGTGGAATCCCTATCTTGTCCCACATCTAATAAATTAGGCTGGGAGGGAGAGATCACTGCAGCTCCAGTTTTGGGGTAAACTGTGCTTGACAAATGAAGACAAAGGTGTGGGTGATCAGACAAGGATTATCTGGGGAGAAGAGAATTATTATTCTTCTCGTTCTAAGAGGCTGAATGAAAAACTTTTGAGAGCAGGGCTTCAGTTATTGGGCCCCACTGTGGGAGAAAGTTGGCGTACAAAATAAAATAAATAAATAAAATCCAAGGATGTGGTCCTGGGACAGCTGCGTGGGGAGAGAGGGTGGGAGTCTCCTTTTGGGCATGTTTCTTGGTCCTTTCAGGAACAAATAAGGGGGAAATTGGGAGTGAGAAAGAGGAAGGAAATTTTGTTCTTGTAGGGTGGAAGGAGGGGCAGTGTTTGCTGCCTCCACACATTCTACACACCTAGCTGCCCAAAATCCATTTGGATTCTCTGATTTTACTCCTTAACTGTATAGATGAAGTGATTTACCAGTAATGTTTAAAGTTAGTTGATTATGTGGTCACTGATGCCAAAATACCTTATATACCAGAATACCTAAAGATTTGAAATTACAGTTGGACCTCTGTATCCATGGGTTCTGTCTCCATGGACTCTACCAACCATGGCTCAAAAAATATTTTTAAAAAAGCAAACTTTGATTATGTTGTATGCCAAGCATTATACTGATGTATAGTCATGTCCTGGGGCAGCCTCCCACCATTTCACAGGTCCTCAGGCTCTCTCTGGCACTTGTTTGAGTTGTTTGTCATTTTATATAAGGGACACCATTTTACTACACCATTGTATATAATGGGATTTCAGCATCCATAGATTTTGGTATCCCCGGAGGGTTCTGGAACCAAATCCCAGTGGTTACCAAGGACCCACTGTAAGTGCCTGTTATAAAACTATGCTTAAGTAAGATGCAAGGTAGTGGAGGAATAATACAAAATGAAAAGAAATGAAGCAACATATCATGATGGGTAGCTACCCCTTGGTTCTAGTCTATATTAAAATGTGGGATGCAGGATTATATTGTTAGATGTCCCCTTGTGGGATCTGCCATTTAGGAACTATGCATTTTTTCTTCTTGGGTCAGAACAACAAAGGGTAAAGTAGGATTATATTTTCCCCAGGGTATTGGTGGTTATAGAAGTGCGAGGGGCCAAAGGGAATGTAAAGTTGGTGGGATCCCTTGGTGTGGGAGAGGTGCATGTGTATGTTGTATGCAGGCATGCAACTTGTACAATGTAAGTATACAAAATTGTTTTCACTTACATAATTTTGTTGGTGGTATATGCGTAGGTATAAATTATTGATAACTTGCATACAAACTAAAATGATAATAAATCTTTCTTTTTCAAAAGCCTTTAGTATTTGAGGGAATATTTATTGCTATGGAAAAGTCAAGCCACAGAGGCATTTTCTTCAATTAAAAGAAAGTACAAAAAAATGAAAACAAACCATATATGTAACAAGGCTATACATCTTAATTTAACCTGGTATCAGGTTACTCAGTAGAGCTTTACTTTAAAAGTCTGTGTTAAAATAAGTGACTTTAAGATTGCCTTTCTGGAACCATTTTTAACTTTCATTTTGTTCCTTGGAACTCCCCAGTCATGAGAAGAATTTCTTTAAAAAAAAATAATAATAAATATATTATTTCTCTAAGTATTCTTGTCTGCATACCACTTTGATTAGCAGCTCACAAATGCTATGCCAAGATAGAACAGGATGGACTAGTCACCCCTCTCTGTGTTTATAAGAAGGCTTTTTCTGCTGTCATTTTCTACGCTAGTTGATGAAGCTGTTCTTTTCTGATTATGTATAATATTAAATGAAGTTGGTGCGTAACTGGAAGGGAAATGGGGCAGTCTTTGTGAGCTGGATCTTCATGACAATAAGGGCTTCTGCCCCCCCCCACACTTCTTCACAGGAGACAGTCAACAGAGCATCTTTGTTTCTTAATCTCAGATCAAGTTAGCCCTACCCTGTACCAGAGATATGGTGCCATTCAAGACCACCAACCTGACTGATGCGTTCTCCAGATATATTTTTCTGGCAGATTGCATGTCTTAAGATCCGGCCATATGTAACTAGAGTAATTGTGGAATGGTGTGAAATATTTTATAAATGTGAATCAAGAATAAATTGCCTTTCAGAGATATTAAACACCAACATTCAAATGGATCCAAAAGTTTGTTCCTTTTGTCTGATGTTAATTTTTCTTCATTTTGTTGTGTAAGCAATCCAAAACTTGTATTCTCCATTTAAATTTTATAGGTAATTCTAATTGTTTTGCTACTAGCACCTTCTAGGTTAGAGCTCATTAAAGTCATTATGATGATTTTTATGGTATTATGATCTTAAATTAAGAATAGTTGGAGATTTTTATTTACTGCTTTGATCTAAAAATTTGAAGGTAGCATAGCTCAATAATACTTGAAATGCAAAACATAAAAATTAATATGGAGCCTTTACATACTACAGAGTGAAGGCTTGCCTGAGTATTGATTTAACATGCATCTAAAATTAAGAAGAATTGAGTTATATTGAATTTCTAAAGAAAGAACATACAATAGGTGTCATCACACTAATTGCCCTGGTCTGAGCAGCTACAGAGTAGACCTCAGGAGTGTGTGACATTGTCAGGGAACCCCCTCTAGATGATCCTAAAGACCAAAAGGGTCTATAAGGGAGAAGGTGATCTCTCAAATAACCATACTTATACAAGAGATTTCACATGTTTGAATACTCACAATGTTGAGCATTCAAGAGATGTGCATTCTTCTGTAAACAAATTCCAAGTCTCCCTGGGTTTCAGTAGAAGCCATTTCCTAATACATATGTACAGGATAGAAGTATAACAGCTTTATGCTGTGAAAGCTTTGGTTGGAACTTCTCCCTACAGTTTCTTTGAAAACAATGGTGGAACTGAAACTCCTGAATAATTACTGCATTTTTCTGAGGACTAAATCTATCCTCTAACAGAGCATACGCAGTAGATCAATGGAGTGACTAAAACTTTATAGGGACTGTTAAATATGATGATTCTCAGTTATATGGTGATTGATTGAAATGTATGTCTGTGTAGAGTTAGAAGGCTTAAATACCCTGAAGGTACGACTCAAGGTCCCATCTGATCTTGAAAGCTAAGCAGGACCAGTCCTGGTTCATACTTAGAAAGGAGATCACCAAGGAGTACCTGGTGTTGTAGGCTATATTTTGCAGGCAAGAACTAGAAAAATCACCTCTTGGTATTCCTTGCCTAAGAAAACCCTATAAAATTCATAGAGTCACTGCAAGTTGACAGGAGACTTGAAGACACATACAGACGCACTATGGAGAATTACTCATTAACTGATACTGAATTTTGCACTCTTAACTCCTTTCATGCTTACCCTGGAAAACATAATGTATTTTTCAACATATATCATGACATAAAATGTTATGTCACCCAGTCTACAAAGGCCCTCAGGCTGTTTTGCAAATATAAAAAGCAAAACAAAAAAAACCCAAACAAAAAATCAATACACCCACAGATTTTACAATCAAAACAAATAAGTCAACTGAAACTTGATTAAACTGTTAAAGTATCAGAATGTGATGAGCCATGAATAACATTTAAGTAGTACAATCAAAAATAAAAGGTAAAAATAAAAATCAAGGACTGAATGACTGCTAATTGTTGTGGGTGGAAGAAAGGACTCAGTTTACACATCTGGAGAATCTAGACATGAGGAGCAAGATATTGTTCACTGTATTGGTTCACGGTAATTGGTAAAAGCTGTATCTTGATAACCTGAAAGTAGTTCTTGCCATTGACGAGTGGTTATTTATAAGCATGCTGAAAAGTATGACTTAAAAGCCAGACAGAACTCAGGCACACGGTGGAGGAAAGAGAAAGCACATGCTTGAAACAGGAAAAGACACCAAAAGATTAGGTTGCTACAAATAATGAATTTTTGTATGCACTTCCTCTGTTTTTTTATTGTCACATTCTGGCAGCTATCCTGCAGGTCCATTAATTTTTCAGGAAGAGAGATCACAGAATATTTCTATTGAGGGATGCTTAAATTCATTGCATTGCAATGATACAGTTAGGCCATGGGTATTTGTAAAAAGTACATATGCTGCACATGTGTTTAATTAGAACTAAATGTCTCTTGCATGCTTGGCATATGATCAGTTTAGTTAGCTGTCAGCTGGCCTGTTTTCCAGCTGTGCAGAGTCTGCATTTAAAATTGGACAGTTTGTTGCTGTTTGAAAACCTACAGCTTTCTGGATAATACCGGGCTGCTTTTTTCCTTCTGTCTACTTTACATTTATGAGCTAAAGAAAGCAGTGATTTAAAATGCAAATAGTAGCATGTTATACAATTTTTTTTTCATTCAAAACAGGTTAATAATAGCACAGTTTTCCACATTTTGCTGTAATTTATTTTGCTGTAATTTATTTGCTGTAATTTTCTGAATGGATTTCAAAGGAAGGCAGGGTGTGTCTACTTTCTACCAAACTGACTGAATGATATGCTAAAGTCATAGTAATCTCACTGGGGCTTTGTACACTATATATGCAACTATTAACCAGTGTCTCTAGTGTAAAATGTAAATTCAACAAACACTTCTTTGGTAATATATTTATTATATGTATAATATCTTGCCTTTCATCCCAAGGAACAGTAGCCAGCATATATATTCCATTTCCCACTTTTTTTCTCATAACAACCCAGTGTAGTAGGTTTGGCTGAGAGACTGGCCCAGTGAGGTTCATGGCTGGTTGTGATTTACAGCCTGGGTTTCTCTAGGTGTAGTTCAACCCATAGGTACTAAACTGCATTTGCTCTTTATCGAAAAGGTACTTTTGTCAAGGAACCATAAGTGGTTTGTTTCTTTTTGAGTATATATTCACCAGGCCCTGTGTGCTTGTACCATTCTTTATAGTAGCAGTTATTTTGCTTTCAGTGGGAAGGTGTGCAGTTTTTTAATATCCTTGGTGTACAGTACCATGTTAGTCCTGTTCTCATATCTCTTCCTATGTTTTCCTAAGAACATGTTCATTAAAGCATAACAGTCTGTTCATGCAGGAATGCACTGGTACTTGAAGTAACATTAGCAGCAAATGGCATTTATCCTTTGGGCAGGTACATTTGGGGCTGGTTGCCACTATTGAAAAAATTTGTTCATTGATTAATGAGAAGAACCAAGATCTTCAATTCCATCCTTAGTAACTAACAGGTGATTTATTTTGGGCACAGATTTGAGGTTAATAATTCCTCAGTAGTGTATCAAGGCGTAGTAGGTTTTCCTACTAGTGAGCTGAAAGAAATAAAGCAATAAAAAGCTCCTGTTAGCCCATAGTGTGGTGTAGTTGTTTGAGCATTGGACTATGAACCTGAAGATCAGGGTTTGCTTCCCTCTTTGGCCATGGAAATGCACTGGAGTGAGCTTGGGTGCATCACACACACTCAGCCTCAGAAAACCCTGTGATACATTCACCTTAGGATCACTGTAAGTCATAAATGGCTTGAAGACAACAACAACAAATCGCTTGCGTGACACAGTACAGTCTGAGAAGTATCTATCTCAAAGTAAGACCCACTGAGTTTGAATGGAATTTACACCTACTTAAGCAGATACAGGATATTCTAATCATCTTCCAGTGAGGGAAGGTAATTCTGTGCTATGTCTACCTTGGTTATGGTTGGATTACACCAAACGCAGAAATTCAGTAGGTTCCTTTGGCTTGGGAACCTATTCAGAACAGTCATTCTTGCAGAAACCATAGACAGTCAGTTTCTCTGAATGTAGACACTCCTTTCGTTTATGTGCACCAGAAGTGAAATTAATTGGCTCTAAGAAGAAAGTGTACTTCCAGTTCTTGTCTGAAAGTGGGAGAGTGCATTTCAGCTATTTGACAGGAAACACTGCTTTAAATTAATAGGTTATTAAGTCTGAGAGAGAAGGGGGAAGTGTGAGTCTGATATCCTTTTTTCCCTTTTTGAGTGAGATTGGAATAGCTATTACACCTTTGCTTCGTTGCAAAAGAAGCTAAAACAGCTTTGTGCTTTGATAGAAGTAGCAGCTTTCAACAGACTTTCCTAAAGTGTTTAACAGTACAACAATCATGAGTAGGCAGAAGTAAGTTCAACAAGTTCAGTTTTTCCCAGGTAAGCATATATAGAATGGCAGGCCTAGTATGCCAGTTAATTGCACTCTTTTCTCTAGCCTTTCATTTCATCCTCTCCTATTTTGGTGGTTCTAGTCTATAAAGCTAAATTGCTAATTTCTACTTGTAGCAAAGTGGTTACTTAAAGATTGTTTTGAACTAGAAGATGATTGGGTCTGTGTTCAGGGAAAACCTATGAATAAAACCCAAAATACACCTCAAACATTTACCTCTGTGACGGTTGTTGTGTGGTCATGACTCAGCTGAGGTCATGGCTGGGACAGATGATTGTGGGGGCAGGAAAGGGACTAATCTTGGGTTACTTTCAGGAATAGGAACACTATATAAAACAATGGTGCAGTTTCGCATACTGCCTGTTCCTGTCTTTTTCGTGTGTGTGTGTGTGTATATAGCACACATATATAAAATTAGATGAACATGACAATATTTTTCCCTATTTTGGAGGTCTGTATGTTTAAATGAGGAAAGTGTAAGCATACAACCACAATTTAATGAGAGCTTGGATTGCCAAGTTTAAACATGCTGCTGTGTAACCCCCTCTCCAAAGGCTGTTGTTGGTGCTCCAGGCATAACAAATGTTTCACTCTAAAAGCTGATTGCTGTAGAACAGTGTTTTCCAAACTCTGATCTTCCAGGTGTTTTGGACTTCAGCTCTCAGAATCACTGATCATTGGCCAAGGCAGATGGGTCTTCTGGAAGGGAATCTCTGCTGTAGAAGGATTCAGAAGAAGGCTTCACACAATGAAATTCCCCCATTACAGCTGCCAAAATCATATAGGAGTGGTGTTGTACCTTTCCCATCAGACTAATCTAGTTGTGAGGAGAACCTTCCCATCCATAGTCACTAGCAGGGCTTGGAAAGCTACCTCGTTTGGACTATAGCAGGCAGAGTCTTTCAGCCAGCACAGCCTTGGCCATGATCACTGGCAGATTCTTGGAGCTTAGAGCCCAAAAAAGTTACCTTTCTATGCTTCAGCCACAAGGTATCTGTGGCCCTGGCATATAGTTTTCCATGACCAGTCTTCTCCAAGCTTGGTCTCTTTCAGAAAACACAATTATGGGACCATGATTGCACTTATTTATTTATTTATTTGGTTTATATCTACTTTTTCTTAAAGTGGCACTCAAAGAGGCTTACAATATACGTTTTTAAAATCAGGTAAAACAATATGCAGTACAAAAGATTTTTAAAAATTCAACAATCAATCCCATTAAAACACTTCTTTCAAGACCTTGATTTTTTTTAAAAATAAACAATTTAAAAAGATAAAGTACGTATTGCATATTAAAACAGCTTTTCCCTCTACCCTACTCAGTTAAGGCTGAAGGAAAGTCTTTGCCTGCCAACGAAAAGAGAGCAGAGAGGGGTGCCGACTAAGCTTCCCTTGGAAGGGAGTTCCATGGCCCATGAGTAGCCACCAAGAAAGGTCTCTCTTGTGTCCTCACTGGATGAGCCTGGGAGGACAGTGGGATAGAGACAAAGCTCTTTTTTTTAAGAAAGTAACATGTGGGCAGACTCACACAGGCTTCCAGATAGTCTGGGCTTAAACTTTAAAGGATTTTCTAGGTCAAAACCAGCACTTTGAATTGTGCCCAGAAATGGACTGCAAGCTTTGTTCAAAAGGCAGTTATATTTTAAGTGCCATGGCTGCATTCTAAGGAATCCTGGGATTTGTAGTTCGGGAACTATCAGAGTTCTCTGGCTGAGAAGTCTAAGTAATCAATCCTCCCTGAACTGCCAGTTTCAGAATTCCATAGGATGGAATTGTGCTGGTTAAGTATAAATCATAGCACTATAATGAGGTAGGGTAAAAGGGCTACTGGTACCTTCCAGATATGAGGAACTGTTTTATTTATATATATCCCACATTTTTTCCAAGGTGGGAATCAAAGCATCTCACACAGATGAAAACAAACAACTGTAACAACAATTTAAAAGCAATTATATAAGCTCTTCTGTCAAAGCCAGCAACTTAAAGTACATGGGTACCCAAGATAGAGAGTGGCACTCCAGACAAGCAGGTCAGAATATTTTCTGCATGGAGTTCTACTACAGGCAACCCACAAGCAGTTTCTATAGATGGACTCTAATGCAAAAAGTGGCCTTTTCCCCCCAGAAATTGGAAAGGGAATGGAGAGATTTTTTAATTTGGATAAAGGGTAAATGAAATAATGGTATAGTATGATACATGTATATGGTATATGACGGTATATGGTACATGTGGAGAAACTGGTAGAAGAGTAATATTCTCATACTTTTAAGAGGAATACTGTATATTCATATAAAATATATCATGACGTATATGGTAACAGAATGGATTAGGATTGAGGGAAATACAAAGTGGAAGTGTAGAGGATGAGTATTAACAATAGTTGTGCATAAGCATCTGACGTGTATAGAACTATTTTATTTTATCACATTTGGGTATTTTTTTGGTTGTGTACTTGTTTTGTGTTTGTGTATTTCAATTTTTTTCTTTTTTTTTGCTATTCTTTTGTACAGTAATATCTTGTTTAATAAATGTATATTAAAAAACAAAAAGTGGCCCTCAGCACTCTTCAAAGGACACAAATGAGTTTAGCTGAAAGTAAGTGTGTATTAGTTGGATCAATGCAAAGCAACCTGCTTTGGGTGTACATTCTGGCAAGAATAGTACCAACTTCTTAACACATAAAGGAGTAAGTCTGATTTTAGTCTCAGCTATATGGTTGACCCATTTAAATGAGTGAGACTTATTCTAAGTGGTAAACTAAGGAATCACATTCATTTTAGAGGCTGTACCGTAGCTGGAATTAATGTTGCTTAAGAGCATGTTATTCTTGGATTTCCAATGCAAAAATTTGTTTGTTTTAAATTCCAGATATTGTGTACCTGTACATTAAAGATGTCTCTTTAGAGTTGTGTATTAAGTCTTCGGAGAACAACCTTAATTATATGACACTTCTGCTGTGCTCTTTCATAAGCATCTACACAAATGTTTATTTTGTAGTTCATGCAGGAACATAGGAAGATGCCTTGTACCAAGTTCCATTGATCCATCTAGATCAGCATTGTTTACAGTGATTAGCAGGAGCTGCTCAGAATTTCAGACTGGAGTCTTTTACACGACTGGAGTCTTTTTCTCACATCTGCTTTAGCTATCAGTTTTGTATTTAGTCAGAAGAAGCCATTCTACTAGAGACCCCATACCAGAAGGAGCACTTGTATTCAGGTTTCTGTGATATTATGTCAATAAAATACAAGGAACCTGGGCTGCTTGATTTGCAGGATAAGCCCATGGTCAAGTGCTAGCACTCAAGCAGTTATAATTACTGATTTCAGGGGAAAACAGCTAAAGATGAGAAGGAGATCCGGACATTGAACTTGAGGAGCCTGCAGTACTTGGAACGCTATATCTATCTTATCCTCTTCAATGCGTATCTTCACTTGGAGAAAAAGGACTCTTGGCAGAGGCCTTTCAGCATCTGGATGCAAGAGGTAAACATTTACTACTTTCAACACTCTTGACAGCAGGAAGCATGCCTTTCATTGTTATTTATTGTACACTGTTGTTTTTACTGAGTTTTTAAAGCTGGGATTTAAAGCATGTTGACTTCCATAGCTGGTATCCAGGTTTGATCTTGGATGGTGAAGGTAGAAAGGTACGATGAAAATACAGCCCAGTCCATAATCTTGAAGGGATTATACACACAAGGATACCTTGAATGTCGAGCACTCAATAATTATGAAATTATTTACATGCAGTACATTATAAAGCATATGCAAGGGAGGAACTGTTAACCCCAAATGCTGAGCTGTGTTGTCTGTTGGCAACGTAAATTAACAAATTCAGTGCAATTTGCAAAGACTATGAATATGTCTTCTTGTTTTTAAAACTTTCTGAATGTTTGCCTAGCCCTCGCTGCTGAACTGTCCATTATTATTTTTAAAATATTTGCAATCATGCTGTCTCTATTCAACAAAATGAAATTTGCTTCTACAAAATAGCTGCTGAAGGCATCGAGATTCTTACAAACCCCTAGGCTACACCAAAATGCTGTGGATCCTGTTTATGCATACCTTTTGTTTAAATTCAGTGGCGCAGTTGTGCAACAGTGGCTCCTCGAAAAGCGAAATAGCTGCTGAATGATCTCTTGTGATGGTTTGCATTGTTGTATTGACAGTAGAACATGGTAAAAGTTACTAGGCTCTTGGATGGTTGTAAAGTCATTACTTTAAATGTCAACATTGTATGTATGCACTGTAATAGTAGGGTGGGTGGCATGCTCTATACAGTCTATGGGAACAGAATTTCAAGCTCTTCTAGCTTCTCTTGCTGTGTCCTTGTTCTTCCTGTCTCCATTTCAAAAGTTGCTCATAGTTGCTGTCTGCCCAGCTGTCTCAGAGAGCCTTCACAGAAAGTTAAGAAACAGCACTCCAGTCCCACGCTTTAGTCACATCATGCACCAGTCTTAGTTTTTCAGTAAGATATGGGTGCGGCACTCTTGCCACTACATTCCTTTAGAATTCATTCCCACAGAAAACAGCTGTTTTCTTATTTCGGGTGGGTTCATTGTTCTCAGGGTGTTTATTTATTTATTTAGCAATTCTGGCAGAGGACAAATCTCATCCAAGTTGACTAGGAGCTGTTGAGAGAGGCTTAGGTGCCATTCCCAAGGCTTCAGCAGCTGTGGACAAGCAGGGAATGGGTCTGGCATTGGGCAGCAACTGGTTTTGTGATGTGGCCCACTTGAGGAAAATGATGGGGGAGTTGTTGATGAGGCTGTGATCCTATCTTCTTCCTGCCTAGAACCAGAGTTCAGAAAAGTTTCTTTTTTTTTAGGATTATACCTCTCCCCCAGAATCAGCTTCCAGCATTGCCATACCGGCTGGGGATTCTGGGAAGTGTCATCCAAAAAGTAACTGCTCCAAGCTCTGTCTAGAACGTGTAGGACTTGGACTGTTTTTGGAGAAGCAGCCAAGCAACTCCAGTCCCAGCAACTCCAGTCAATAACGACCTAGCCAACTCCTCACATTGCTGGTATTATTGGATGACCTTCCAAAATCTACAGATTATGACTGTATGACAATGTGCATAAAGAGGGCTCCTGATCCAAGATAGCAGTGACCTGTATTTGGTATCTGCTTCTGTGGATCTGAGCATAAGTTGTTGAGCTCTGTTTACATCAGATTTTCTGTGGCATGCAGTTATGCCTTAAAGATGAGAAGGTGTTTATTTTCCTGAGAGTAGAAGTCTACTACACATAAACATTTATTAACTGGAAAGTTACTATGCTGTATATGTAACCATTTGATACATTGTTTGTTTGCATTAGCTTGCCAAGTAGAAGAGGGGACCTTATCACATGCTCACATCATACTAAAGATTTGAAGAAGCTGTAAAATTCTCCTATCAACTTGGCAAAAGAACACATAGAAACAGTACTTGCGTTACTGAGTAGTTACATGCACACTGTGAAAAGTTATTGCTTGGTCAGTGGTGGTAATATGTATTCGCTGGTTTACCATAATGGTAAGTGGCCATGAAGTAAACAGGGATTTAAATCATTCTGTATCTCATCAGTGTATGTGAGAGAATAGAAGTACATAGTTTTTTTTCCCATCTCCAGGAAAGCAAGTTGGCAAGAAGTTTTTGTGCATTTTTGAAGAAATGTTTGCATTCAGGGAGCAGATATCTTTGCCCAAATAGTATGAATGATTTTTATGAAAATTACATTTGCCCCCATCTTCTTGCATACATTAGAGAGAAAAAATGAAACACTGTAGGAGCTTGCTATCAGCATGCAATTTCAGCTCAACAAAGGGGAAAGAGATTTCAAAGGGGGTTCTTATGTAAGTTGCAGGGGAAGCGACAAGGAGAAAAAAAGCACTTGTTATTTTGGATTTTGTGCAGTAATCCAAAACTCGCTTGCACAAACTTTACTGTGGCTGTTGATTTTTGAACACCACTTTTCATTAATGGTGAGAAATGTAGCAAAAAATTTTTATAGCTCAAATGGTAATTTAACTGATTGGTTAAAATGAGTGTGTAGTGTCATGGTTTGAGTGTTGAGGACTCTAGAGACCAAGGTTTGAATCTACTCAGCCAGGAAAAAACACTGAATGATCTTGGGCAAGTTATATACTCTCAGCTTCAGAGGAAGGCAGTGGCAACACTTTTTTGAATAAATCTAGCCAGGAAAACCCAAAGAAAGGTTCTCCTTTAAGGTCAATGTAATTTGGAAATGATTTGAAGGCAACACAGAAATATCAGCTATATTGAGTGCAGGACAGTCTTGTAAAACGAGAAACAATCTGCTAAATCTACAATGAAATCAGAGCTTGATCCCCCTCCCCCACTAATGTATATGAATGCGAATCCTCTAGGAAGGACTGAGCACAGAATATTATTCATTTATAGTATTTATGTACTACACAGGAAAAAGCAAAATGAAGGAAAGATCAAATTTAAGGTAGGATCAAGATAAAACTGGATAAAACCAACAACAACCTAAAGTCATTGCAAAACTATTAACAGTATAACATCAGTATAAAGGATCTAAAAGATGCTTTTTTTTACTTTTTTTTGGAGGGGATGGGGAACCTATGTGCTGGGATGTGTGGGAATAGACTAGTCCAGTAGTGGTCAGCATAGATCACACAAGTGGCACAGGAAGTATTTGGGAGCATGTTTTGACATAAAGACCTTCAGAAGTAAAACTGTCTTGTGGAACAAGGAGTGTTGGGCTGCATGTCCACTTTAGCACCTGTGCGGCCCAGACTTATATTCTGGGTTCCCCTTGAGGCCTACTTCCAAGACAGTTTACTTTGTATCCAATGGCTCCATGATACATGCAATCTTTTTAGAGTTCACTGCAGTCAGAACTCTTTTGGCAGAAGTCGTCAGCGGCAGAACACATGCTTTGCATACAGAATTTCGTAGATGCAGTCTTTGGCACTTCCAGGTGGAGTAGGGAGACAGTATTATGTGAAATCCTTAAAAGACTCTACTGATCAATGACACTGTAGTAAGTTGGGTATATGGCCCTGTAAATACAAGGCAGAGCTTGAAAAACTTTTTTTTGGTCTATAATGTATTGAATCTCTCTGCCACTATGCTCATGTTGGCTGGGTGATTCTGAGAGTTATAGTCCAAGAAAGAAACTTTTGCAAGATCTAGAATAAATCAGCTTCTTTCTCCTACTACACTGTGGTCAGTGGCTGTGAGAAACATGATTTGTTCATGAATATTGGGACAGCTGGCAACCGAGAGAAACCCTCCCTTCCAATTTGATAGATATTGAAAGCTTTAAC
The DNA here is from genome assembly GCA_948474755.1 of Ctenosaura bakeri. Taxonomy (NCBI): domain Eukaryota; kingdom Metazoa; phylum Chordata; class Lepidosauria; order Squamata; family Iguanidae; genus Ctenosaura; species Ctenosaura bakeri. The sequence continues at coordinate 646,419 of CAOLHI010000197.1, read as the reverse complement.
TGAAATGGAGATCTGAATCATAAAATCATACAACCGTAAAGGGTCTCATGTCTACCCCTCACATACCACAGTGGCAAGATGGTAGAGCTAACTAGCATTTTGATGAGATATTTGATGCCTTAGAATGACTCATTCAGGGAAGCAACTGAGGTGCCTCCTGACCTTTTCCTTAGTTATGTTTAAAACTGCTGTTTACTTGCTTAAATAGAAACAGTTTGGACTGGAAGGAAGCCACACAGTACATATAGGCTTCTCTACCTCTCTATCTTATTCTGCTACCCTGTCATGTTCTGCCCTCCAAATGTTAAGTCTCATTTTGTGTTTCCTCTCTGATTATGTTCCTAGTATTGTCCTCTGTCTGACTCTCTCTCTCTTGCACGCACACACATTACATTTTTGCCTCCTACACTGTTATCCTTAACTGGTTTCCCCAGAATTCCCACAAATACTATTGTTTTTCCTCCTGTCAGTCCTTCTGAGGCATCCCAGTTTAACACATCTGAAATCTAATTTTGACTTGGAAAGAGAGAATTGTGGTTTGTCCGCAGATGAACTCTTTGCCGTTTCTCTAGTTTTACTCTCTTACAGTTCTGCCAAACAAAATAGAAAATGGAATAGCTTGTGTTAACCTGTCAGTGCTAACTTGTTCAGCAAATGACAAAAGTGTTTGTTTGAGTGATATTACTTCTTTTTGCTTATTGTCACTCAGTCTTCCTACCTGCATCAGCTATTGGGCAAACAACAATAACAACAACACTGCCCTGCTAAATTAGAAGTGGCGCATCTTCCCAGATTCACTCCAGAAATAATCATGCGTAAAACCAGATTAATTTCTTGGATATCGTGTGGACACTTGAAACATTATCCCAGTGGTTCTTAACCTGGTTTCCATAGACCCCAGGGGTCTACAGTGCTCTTATGGGTGTCCATGAAATGCTCAGAGGCTCTTCAGCCCATCTTCTTCCCCACAACAAAGTGACAGTGTGACAATAACCAAAGTGAAAGGAGGCAGGGCGGCCTGGCAGTGGCTCGGCCTGTGCATTGCTGTTCAATCCACTCCAGCCTTAAAGTGCTGGGAACAAGGAGGAAAGTCTTCCCTCTAGCTCCTGCCCCTCTCAGGGAAGTATGCACTTACTTATTTCTCTCTTTTCTCCCTATTTGAAGATCTCTGATGAGAAATTTTAAATCAGTATTCGATGCATTTGAGGGTTGTAAATCTTAAGTCTTGGGGGTTTGTGGCAACAAACGATACCTAAAGGGGATCCCTGGTAAAGAAGAGGTTAAAAACCACTGGTCTGTCCAGTTAATGGAATCAGATGGGCCCTGCTAAACCCTGGCAGACAGTGATAGTATGTCCACACATCAAGGTCTGCAAGCTTTAATCCTTGCTGTGATATTCGTGCTGCAAATGGGGATGTACTTCATTTCATTTTGTGTTGGAAAGTGGCTTTGTCACTTTTCCTGCTTTGGTACTTTTCCTGCTTTGGTTGGTAGAGCTGAAATCATTATAATCCTTTCATAGAGGCAACGCAGGAATGGAAAGAATGAAAGAGAACTTAAAATCAATCTGCAGCACACAAATGTGCATGAATTTCTAAGGGTGGGAGGAGGTACACATCGGCAATGTTGTATGCCAAGGTAGAGAGCAGACAGCTTGTTCTGCATTTTGTAGGGACTGGATGAAGCTCCACTGTCACTTGTTGAGAGGCTTGTACAAAGAGGGGGAAGATATCAGAAGTTCACTTTGCAGGGTTGTGTGAATATTGACTTTTTCCTAGGGATAGACCAGCCGAATCCTCGGCAAGGATTTGAGATTCGCAGATCCAAATCCCCAGAGCAAAATAGGTGAACGGAATCTTTCAAATCTGGAAGTGCCTGCTGCCCCCCCATTTCCCCCTCATATTCCGGCCCTCCATGCAGGAGCAGTGTGCAGGGCACACCAGAGCCTGCACTTATGCAAGCGCCCAGGATTGGGCCCACAGGGGCGAGTAGGGCTGGCCATGGCTGTGCTCCTGCAAGCCATGGGGCTTGAGCTTGTGCGAGTACCTGGGATGGGCCTGCAGGGGCGAGTAGAGCTGGCCATGGCCACGCTCCTCCTCCTCCCTGGGGCCTGCGCTCGTACAAAGGCCTGTGATTGGGCCTGTAGGGGTGAGTAGTTTCCTGCACGCCCCAGAGCCTGAGCTCGCTGAAGCCAGGGTTTGAAAACAGGGCCATCGCCCCTTCTCTGCACCCCCACCGCCACTGCCATCAGTGCAGGCACTTTGGTGGTGGCCTGCGGGGATGTGCAGAGTGGATGATCGCTTTTTAAACCCTTTTTAAAAAAGGATTCAAAAGATTCGAGATTCGTGAGATTCATGGATTCCCTGAACCTTCCAGGGATTCGGATCTGGATCTGGAGTCAGAAAATTCTGGATTCGTCCCGTCCTTACTTTTTTCCCTGCAAAGTTTACTACTTAAGTGTTTTTTGCGCCATATATGAGATCAGTGCGCTTTCAGAGGGAAGGCCTTTAGTATTACCAATCAAAAGCCATAAAAAGATTGCAGTTCTTTCAATTTTTTTCTTTCATGGTTGATTTTTTTGCGGGGGTAGGAAGTAGGAATTATAAAGGCAGAAGAAGCAATGGAACAACACAGGAAGATTAGAAATGGAAGAGGATATCGTCTGGACTCCTCCCTGCCAAATTCTGCAAATGAGGCAGGTTGACTACATGACAGCAGTCTTTTCTTCACTGTCCTTTCTATCTTCTATCTTCACTTCACTTTCTATCTTCCTCCCTTTCCTCCCACCTGTCACCTCCCCTCTGATTTCTAAACAATATCACGGTCTCATTTACTGTTCATCCCACATCTTTGTTGCGTGAAGGCATATCATATCATGGCATATCATGGATCTCTGTTCCTTCCAATCATGAAGTTTTCACCCTTGTGGTTCCCTAGTGTCTGAATCCCAGGGAATTAATCTCCATGCAGTTTGGTTAAACAGACATGCATAGAAGGAAATGGAATTCATATGCATTATTCACAGATTACAACTCATTTGTCAGTTTTTGCCACTTACATGTACTAGTTTGCTTTTTTCCCTCCCTTTACTGAAGAAAACTTAACAATTGCAAGTAGAGAATGCTGTTCCTACATAAGTGTGGTGGAGAGGCAGAAAAGGAAATTCAGTGAACTGCCCAATACTCTCTTTGTAAAGTAATGGATTCATTTCTCCATCATCTTGTGCTGAGAGACTGAAGTGTGAACAAATCTGCCCAGCTAGGCTGCAGTCTGGGACTTACTTCTGTGGAAACATGTGCAGCATTACACTGTTAGGTTACAAATGCTATCAATAAAATAGTAGCCTGCTTTATTTTGTTTTGCAGTGTGTTGTTAAGTACAACAAGACATCCCGGTATAGAGTGGTACAATGGAGAGAACAAGCAACATCCATTAACACTCTATTGATTCTGTAATTCCACTCGCAGCTTAAAGTACACGCATGTGTAAAAGTACATATAGACTTGCATCTTAAGTGTTTGATGTTTTCCATGGAAGTAGGTTTCCACCTATGGGAATATATTTCTTCATTTTGAACTACTGGTTGTTTAAATAATAGATTATTGCAGGTGCCTCTTTCTGCTTTGAGCAGTGAAGGAGGCACAAAAGGCAACCATCACAAAGACAAGTACTCCCTTTCCCCATTCCCATTCTTTCTCCAAAGCCACTGTCAGAAGTGAATGTCCTGGTTAGAGGTAGCCTGTCTGCTATCTCCCCTTTCGAATAAGCAGTAGAGAAAGTCATACAACTCTTTGCAGCTGGGCCAGGTCACCTTCCCTAGTGAATGAGGTCATACAGAGGCAGTGGGGGAGATCTGCAGCATCCCAGGGAGGGAGTCACAGAGACTCTCCCTCCCAGTCTACCCCTCCTCTTTCGTAAGGTATTGAAGCTCCCTCCTGAAAGCAACTTCCTTCTCCCTATTATTCTAGGCACAAAAGGCTTTTTGAGACCTTTGTTTCACTGGATCTTTAGCCTCCCTGTTTTCATCCCCAGGCAGTAAAGTCTTTTCTGTACTGCACTCATCCCAGTACTCTAACCTGGAAGAGTTGGTTAAATTGGCTGGTAATGTCTATTTGTAATAGAGTGCTCCCTGTCTCTCCCTCCCCCTCTCTCTGGAAATTAAAGTTTTATGTACAGAGAGAACTGAAGCAGCCATGAGAAGTGCTGGATGGTAATACAATTGGTTGGTAGAGCTGTGGGTTGACTCTTCTCTTGCTATAAGGAAACAAATTAAGTTTTAGCCCCTTCTGCAGGAAATTCAAATGAACCCCAGAATATCCCTATTTGATTATTACATATTTATATAGTTAGCATCATTTTTACTGTGCCTTTTCTCCTAGGAGGTGAACATATTTTTCTTTCTCCTCCCTTCTGTTATGAACAATCCAGAAAGATGTGTTAGGTAAAGAGATGATTGCTGCCTGAAAGTCACTTGGGGATCTTCACAGCCAAGGTGGGCCTCTGAATCTTGTTCTCCCCAGCTACCTTCATGGGTACAACTGGTGGAAACATGAGAAAGGGCCTTCTCAGTCACTGCCCCTGTACTTTGGAACTTCCTTCGAAGGCAGGCTAGAATGGCCCTCGCCTTGTCCTTCTATCAGCAGGTGAAAATGTATTTGTTCCGACACATTTTAAAACTGAAAAGGGACTGTTAAGTGTTGTATTATTTAATTGTATTGTTTATTGTTTTAAAAATCTTTTAGAGTATATCTTCTTAATAGGATTCTTAGTTTAATTCAGTTTTAATGTGGCTTTTTGTATGTTTTTAATTGTAATCTTTTTAATGTGTAAACTGCCTTGAGTTTACTCTTGGGAAAAAGGGGGAGTACAAAGAAAGTTAATGCTGTAATTAATATTTTTATTGCTGAGAATTAGCTTAGAGTGAAAGTGGGAGTGGGTGTCTGTATGAAAGGACAGTTACTCATTTCTGGATCCCTGAGCTGAGCATGTGCTCAGATGTACCTTTGTCTCTTAATTCTAAGGATTTCTCTGTTTGCTTGCCCCCATTACACCCCTACTTTGAACCTGGCTCTGCTTCACAAACCTTGGAGTTCTAAACAGATCCTACAAATCTGAGAGCTGCCATCTCTAGTCTAGGGGTCTAAGCTGTGTGTACATGCTGGATCATGGCTGCAGACGAATTGGTCCACCCTTATTTTACATCACCAGGATCCTTGCCTGCAAAACTTAGAGAGAATCTTGGGGTCATACTAAATGTTATGTGAAATGCACTCTCTCCCTTTGCTGTTCTCCACACAATATTAAAGGACAGAGTGGGAACCTCAGGCCACAGGGCCAGATCTGACCCTCGTGCATTCCCCTGTGGCCCTTTGAAGCTCCAAGGTGGCTGCACCTCCCAAAAAGAAACACAATGCTCTTGTGTGTGCCTTTCTATTCTAAAAGGCTGTCATATCTCTACTGGCTATAAGTAAACTTCAACCCAGAGCATGCTGGTATTTGAGAAGCCAGTCTCTCAACCTACCCATTATTGGGATGCAGGTCCCAAGAACACCTTTTCCCCAGTGGTTCCCTACTCCTTCCCTAGGAAAACTTCCCTCTGTTCAGAAGTGTATCTGCTGAAGGTGAAGGGTTATGACTGTATTCAAAGATGCTGCAGGCTCTGGGATGCTTGTAACTGTATGTTTGACAGCTACAATGTGCTGGCTGAATTTCGTGACTGACTCCTTAATACACCCAGCTTTAATGTTCTCTGCATTATGTATTTTATTTATTATTTAAAATGTCCAACCGGAGTGTAACCACAGATCATAGTAACTGAGGTTTCTAAGATAACAGTGAGGAAGGGGAGTGTGTCTGTTTAATGCAGTTATAGGTTCCCATCTTTTCCTCTTAACCTAAATTATAGAAAAAAAGCATTCCTTACTGTCTCTCACCTTCTTGTTTGCTTTCCTGTAATGAACTTGGTGGCACTTGGACTGGAGAAGGAATCAAATTCCTCTTGCTGTCTTTTGGATATCCTAGTGATGGTATGGTGGGAAAGTAATCAACTCTACAAGCAAGAGCCAACTTGAGCTCACAAAAAGATGGTTGTAATGTGACTTTTCTACATGCAAAAAAAGTGCTAATGGTCTCCCAGCCAGCCTCTCTCTCTTTTTTTTAGTTACACATCCTTAGGCAAAATCAAGCCCTCCCTTCTCTCTTTCTCCAGTCTGCAACCTAGCTGTATGTGTACTGTAGAGAAACGAAGATCAATGTTCAGTGCTTTCCTCTAGTAAGTAAGTAAATAGTAAGAAAGAGAGAAATGCCTTCTCACAAAAGAAAGCCATTTTTAATTAGCTTCCTCTAAAGGCAGTTTAGTCATGTTGTAGTGGTGTGAGCATTGGACTACAACCTGGAGTGACCGGGGTTTGATTTCTCATTTGGCAATGGAAATCCATTGGAGGGTAGGGACACGGAGGAGAGATGAGGGTAGAGACACAGAGAGGTTCATTGGGATGATGCAGGGGGCAAGAGAGATAAGCATATGGTGATGGAAAGTGCAGGAAAGCAGGGAGTATTGGCTCAGTTTAAAGCAAGGAGGGAGAGGAGGGTGGGAAATGCAAGCAGCAGAGTGCAAGAGGTAAGCGAGAGGAACATGGCAAAAGTACAGGGTGAAATAATGAAGGGAGACAAGTGCAAGTGGGAGGATGCAAAGAAGAGATCTAGGTACAAAGTAAGTCACAGTGCAAGAGAAAGGGAGACACATGTTACTTGCCTCAGCATTTGTCTGTGGGAATCAGATGGCATCCGCTTTTAGAGGATTTCTGTAATATTTTCATGGATCTATGCCCTTTTACCAACAGAAAGAAAACTGATGCAGGGGGGAGACTTTAATGAGAATACAGTAGCATTAGAAATGCCTATGCATGATAGGAGTTTGTTGTTCTTGTTTATCATACCAGGAATATACACAGAAACTTTACATTGTAAAGATTTTCTTTGACTCATCTGCTGCAAGGTAATGATAGCCTGAGGTCCCATGGTAAATTTCTTAATCAAACGAGAATCTGAACTTGGGTCTCTCTGTTCCAAGTCCAGCACTATAAATATTACTGGTTCTTTCAAAAAGAGGAATTGCTATAAAAAAGATGCCAAAGCTGAAACATAGGAAACAATTAATCTTGAATGATTAAAATGTTAATTTGTATAATTAGAATGTAAATAATACGTATACGTATAGTTTGCGTAATTTGCAAATTAGATGCCGGGATTTAAGGGGCTGGGATATAGTAGTCCTATGCCAGAGGTTGGTTTCACTGGAAAGGTCAGGGTGCTCTGTACTCAAGGCATGTGCCCTGACACTAAAGTGTGCTGCTTCTTATTCCCCATCACCTCTCAAAGTAGAAACACTTAACATGATACAATGCAAAAAGTGAGGGAGAAGGTTTGATGCAGAAGTGCTTCTGGGTGGTTTTTGGGGTTGATGTGGAATTTGGAAAATCTAAGTGTCTATGGGAGTTTGATTCCCCACTCAGCATGAAAATCCACTGGGTGGCCTTGGGCATATCACACACTCTCAGCCCCAGAAAACCCTGTGATAGGATTGCCATAAGTTGGAAACAACTTGAAGACACACAACAACAATGAGGCTTGCTTACTTGAGAGCAATGTGGTGTAATGGTTTCAGCATCGGATTATGATCCTTGAGACCAGAGTTCAAATCCCCACTCAGCCATGGAAACCTACTGGGTGATCTTAGACAAATTGTACTCTCTAAGGCATAGGCAACTAGCCTGTGAACAGATCTTGTCAAGAAAATCCCGTGATAGGAACTGACTTGAAGGCACATATCACCACCGCCACCACTACCACCAACAATGATTATCAGCATATTGCCAGCATATTTCTGGCATTCTCTACTGCAAATAAGAAAAACTGTAATTAACTGTCCAGTGGAGCAGCAGAAGTAGAAGTAGTTTCCAATATTCCGTTTTTGGGTAAGGTTCTGTAGTTTGTGGTGGCCTCTCAGCTCCAAGGCTTTCTGAATGAAACGGATTATCTAGATCCATTTCAATCTGGCATCAGGCCTGGTTATGGGAGAAAGACACCTTTGGTTGCCTTGATGAATGACCTATGGCGGGAACTAGACAGAGGGAGTATGTCGCTGTTGATTCTGCTGGACCTCTCAGCGGCTTTCGATACTATCAACCATGGTATCCTTCTAGGCTAACTATCTGGGATGGGATTTGGGGGAACTGTTATGCAGTGGTTCTGGTCATTCCTGGAGGGTTGATCGCAGAAGGTGGTACTGGGGGGTTCCTGTTTGACTCCCTAGCCGTTGGCCTGGGGGTTCTGTTTTGTCCCCCATGCTGTTTCACATTACATAAAACTGCTGAGAGAGGTCATGTGGAGTTTTGGGGTTCAGTGTCACCAATACGCCAATGACACCCAACTCTACCTCTCCTTTCTATCTGATTCCAAAGAAGCCGTGTCGGTCCTGAACCAATGTCTGTCACCAGTAATGGACTGGATGAGGGCAAACAAACTGAAGCTTAATTCAGACAAGACAGAGGTTCTCCTGGACAATTGAAAGGCAGATCTGGGAATAGGGACTTTGCCTGTGCTGGATGGGGTTACACTCCCCCTGAAATCTCAGGCTCGCAGACTTGGCATTCTTCTGCATTCAACTCTGAGCTTGGATGCCCGGGTCTCAGCAGTGGTGAGGAGTGCATCTGCACAGTTAAAACTTGTGTGCCAATTACGCCCATTCCTTGAGACGTCAGATCTGATTTCAGTGACATATGCCTTGATTACATCCTAGTTGAACTACTGTAACACGCTCTATGTGGGACAGCCTTTGGAAGCTGTTCGGAAACATCAGTGGGTTCAAAACACGGCAGCTAGAATGCTGATTGAGGCTAGTTACAGGGAGCATATAACTCCCTGGTTAAAACAGCTCCACTACCTACCCTTTCTTTTCCGGGCACAATTCAAAGTGCTGGTTATGACCTGTAAAGACCAATACAGCTTAGGTCCAGACCATTTGAAAGACAGTATCTCCCTGTACAGACCAACTAGAGCCCTAAGGTTTGCTGAGGAAGGCTTTCTCTCAATCCTGCCACCTTCTTAGATTTGCCTGGTGAGGACACAGGAGAGAGCTTTCTCACTGGCTGCTCCCATCCTGTGGAACACTCTTCCACAGGAGGCTGCGCGGGCCCCCTCCCTCCTTTCCTTTTGCCGGCAGACCAGAACATTTCTTTTTAAGCAGGCATTTATATGCATAGGGGAGCTTTATTTAAATTTTTGTTTAAATTGTTTTAATTTTAAAATTGAATATTGTTTTATGTTTTATATAAACATGTTTTATGTTTTATATGAACATGTTTTAAATGTTTTTAACTGATTTAAATGTGTTTATTTATTGTTGGAAGCTGCCTTGGGTCCCACCCCGGCAGCATAGGCAATATTATTGCCAAGGCAGCATAGAAATATAATAAATAAATAAAATAATAAATAAATAAGTAATGCTATTCAAAATAATTACTTGGTGATTGAGGAGAAGGTGAAACTGTGCAGACAGAGGAAAAGGGAGGGGGGAGCTTGGGCTCATTTTTATTGGTGCCCTTGAGATTAGCCTCTCTCCCTCTCTTGTTTGTATAAGCTGTAAGTAGGGAGTCGCTGGCTGGCATGTGATGGGAAAACCTCAGCTCCTCTCTATCTCAATTAACTTTGCTAATTCATATTGGCATGTTTGATCTCCCCGGTGAGAGATGAAAGGGGCATCTGCCAACTGTGGTTATGATCAGAGCGCTGGCTGTTCTCAATTGGAGAGACTTGCTGGAAAGCAGCATCTATCTAGTGGGGGAGCGGAGAGCAGTGGGAGCTGAAGGGGGAATGAGCACATTGCTGGCGTCCTATCCAGGTCAATGATGTCCAACATGAAAGGGGAGGGGGAGAGGAATGTCATTTGCAGGAGCTCTCCCTGCACTTTATTGGAAGATACAAGCAGAGCTGGAATGCACTCTCTTGTAGTGAACTACAACTTGAGATAGCATAGAGAAGAGTGCTTGGTTTGTTTCTTGTGTTTTTCTTCTTCTTCTTGTCTTTGAACTGAAGTCTTGGAAGAGAGGCTGAGGTGGCTCATATCAGCTTGGCTTCTATGGGCTATGTCACTCCATTACAATGTAGGCTGGGAGTTTGTTCAATCAACCGGCAAAAGAAGTGGGAAGAAGTAGGGTTTTTTTTCTTATCTCTTATTATGAAGACAGAATATCTGCTTTCCCTAGTCTAGATTCCTCCTCTTCAGTCAACTTGATGTGGGCTTTCCAGAGATCACATAGATAGGAGCTGCATCCCTCCCACCAAGTTGGAGAGTGTGCAGTAGGTTCTTGCTTTGCCAAAAATTGTCTGGAAATCATGTTGGGGCCATAAGCCTTTTTTAAGCAATTCTGACAGATGAGTGTGAGTTGTAAGAACCAAGCCAAATGCCTCTGAAGCCAGGTCTGGGAGGTATGCAGAATCTGGAAACAGAGGGCATGAAAGATAGAATTTTGACCCTGAAAAGTAGCAGGTCCTTTTCTGTCCATTGTTCAAGTGACAGAAGGCCAGTCTTCTACTGTGTTAGGAGCAGAGTTTGGAAAAGTTACTTTTTGTCTATAACTTGCAGAACCCCCCAAAGCAGCACTGCCACTGGCCATTCTGGAAGGGAGAGTTTGGAAATTTTATACCAAAAAGCCAGGGACCTTGACTTTTGTGGGACTGTTTGCAGGCTCCAGAGCATCAGGGAGCCACCATGTTGGCCTCTTGATGCACTAGTCCTCTTCCCAGAAGCCTGTGCACTATTTTTATAGGTTCAAGAAAGAATAACCAGACAGAGGCAGGGCTTCCCAAGTGTCCAGTGGCTGAAGCATTCCCAAAATTCTTCCCAACTCCCTGCTGTCCCCACATAGGTTTCTGAGACTTGAAATGGCATAGTCTTTTGTGCTTTTAAGTTTATAAATTGGAAAATCTGCCCAAATCACAAAGGGATCCATGTAAACATCTTTAGTTTAAACAGAAACTAGAGATGTTTCCACATATTTTTGGAGAGGTTTATGCTATTGATCCGGTTTATATTACGGCTAGGAGACCAAATCAAATTAATTCCCAACATTTACAACTGAATAGAACAAGTAGCTTAATGTCTTCTGGGTTAGCTCCATGGCAGAATTCCTGACATGACCCAAAACTCATTTCCAGTCCTTTATTTTTAAATACAGACAACTTTACAGACAAGAAATGCTGACTGTGGCCCTTTCCTCACGAGGCGAGTGAATTGCTCTCTGCAGTTACTTACTGGCTCTTCTTGGGTCCGAAGTAACGCAGACTTTCCCTTGAGCCCTTCCGCAGGGCTCCTCCATTAGTCCAGGGTGAACTGGAGCAGTGCAAGGTCTTTAGATCCGCACTGCTCCGGCTGAAAATGGCAGCTTCCTATGGCTTCCAGCTGAAAATGGTGGCTTCCGGTGTCTTCGTGGGAGTGGACCAACTGCTGACGCTGGCCACACCCACAGCCCACCCTCCGCTGATCGTAGGCTCGCATTGGTCTTTATTTAGCATGCTGGAGGACACTTGGGGGTGGGTTGGATCGGACTAAGGTGCAGAACTAAGTTAAATAGTCCACACCTAGTCCGATCCAAGGTGCGGATGACCTCCGTGCCAGGATGCCTTGGCCTCTTTGAACTGCCTCGTGCAGAAAGGGCCTCTGCTGATATAAAATGTGGTCTTAAATTATTTAAAAAAATAATGCCAGAGAGATTGAAAAAGAAATATTTCAGTGAACTGGAAGATAAATCCTTCAGTGAAATCCTTCAGTTATAGTTTAATAATATTTAGGGAGCTTAAAGAATTCAGAAGATCTCCTTTTAGTACTATAGAATGACTCCCAAACCCCCATGCTAACCAGGAGTAGATGGTGTCTCCTTGTATACATTTTGCACATGTTGGAATAGTCTCTAGCAACTTGCTTTGAAGATTTGATGGATAGAGGGGTTATGAATGAAAGTTTAAGAGAAATATTGTGAATTATGTTGTTAGGAGTGCTTGGCTATAAAGTACTGGCTTATGAACAAGTATGGAGAGGAACATAAACAAGGAACTGTTTGTGTAATCCATTGCAGCATACCGAGAGGAAACATGCTATGAAGTAGTCTCTGGCCACCCTTCTTGCATATATTTGATGTGGGGCAGGGAGATGAAGCAGATGTTCCAGGAACAACATTAAAAAAAAAAAAAAGCTATTCAGCACCCTTTCTTGTCTCTGCAGCTTTCTTGGTACTGACCTATTTTTATGGGAGGATACATTTTTATCATTTTTATTATGAAAAAAAATCCATAGGCAGTTGGGACAGTCCTGCTAAATCCACTCTCACAACACAGAGAAAGAACTGGATGCATCCATGTTTTATCTCAAGTGCAAAAACAAAGCAAGTATATGTCTTTTTGCAAAATCTTTTAACACTTTACAATCACTACCTATCGAGTGATGACAATTATAACTGTTTCTGAACACAGCTTTGTTAATGCTACTGAAGTAGCTCAGCAATTGATTTTTGAATAATCTTGTTTTTTTAGAAGATTGGTGTTATCATTGGCTATGTTGCCATGAAACAGTAAGCCGGGATTTTGAGGAATCCTGACAAACTGTGAATCAGCTGGAGCCCCCCCCCTCCAAATTCCTGCTTGGTTCCTCTTCTAAGCAGAGGTGGCTAATTGAAGCAGATTTTTAAAAAGAGTCACTTTTTTTGGTATTTTAACTGGTAACAATAAATAAGACAGTTATTTATCATGGCATCTGAACCAGAGTTCCTGGCTTCTTGCTCCTAAATAAACCAGGATTATAAAACAAAGTTTTATGATCCTGGTTTTAAAGGCCACAAGTGAAGAACCCAAGTTCAGATAAGCCATTCTTGATATATTCAGCTGCTTGCACTAGTGAGAATGCCCAGGTTGAACACTGCTTCTGTCTTTGCATATGAGGGAACTCTTTGCCTTCTGTCTAATGACAACATGGGGAGAAAGAGTGGATCGATTTACAAGTTATTACTGAACATGTGCTACATCCGTTCTATCCTGGCCCAAGGGGCAATATAAATTACTACTAATGAAACAAATAGCTGCTGTCATCGTGGGGACATCAAGTCTGAGAACAAAACCCTCAAACCAGTTGATTTGCAGCAGGTCCCAAACCATGCCCTTATTTTAGTGGCTGCAAAAGCAATTCATTTACTGTGTTCACATTTTTGTCCTGAGGAAGACACTGGCAAAACCATCTCTGAGTATTCCTTACCTAAGAAAACTTTGTGAAATTCATGTTGTCACTGTAAGTCGACAGGCAACTTGAAGGCACGTGCACAAACATACACACACTTAAACAGGGGGGCTGGGAAGGGGATCTAGGCTTGTAAAGGAAAGGTGAGAGATGGTGTAGGAAAGCCCAAGGGTGCTTCTGGCAGAGACAGATAAAAAGAGCTTTTGGACTTGAATGCCATCGGATGTTTCTCTTTACTTTTTTGAAAGCCTTTTTTTTTTCTTTTGAAAATAACAAAGCAACCTTGTTACTTTCAACCTATTTGCCAAAACTAAAAACCTTGCAAATGCCCACACAGACAGCTATCAAGTGGCTTATAAAATGGTTAATCACCAGGTGTAGAAAGAACGGGAGAGGTTTTCCATGTCTCTGTAGATAGCACAATAGAATTTTTCATGATATTACATTTGCACGGTATGTTTTATAGCTCCTCTTGAATCAAGGTGGAGGAGGGGAGAAGACCTGCATAGATTCTTGCTGAGGTGCTTTTGCAAAGGCCTGGAAAAAAGGTGCTGGATAAACCCACACACAGCTCATTTTGATCCCCAGGTGATAACCTCCGTTTACCAGTGGAGCTCATTCTAAGGAAAGCTGTGGGGTGGGGGTGATGAATATCACTATGGGGTTGCAGTTATGGATAGAGGCAGCTGACTTTACAAACTGGAAGAGAGAGAATGAAGGAATCATTTTACATGAAACCACATCCTTTGGATCCTACCTCCCCATCGTAACTGTTTGGGAGAAACTAAGGACTGATTATGTTCCTTTGCATCAATGACTTGTGGTAAGCATCTGGTTCATAAACACTGTTTAGTCAAAGTGAGCAGGTGTGGAAACATAGTCATGGCCCGGAGAGTGTGAAGATTGGCTGTAGACATACTGGAATGAGGGTGTATGAAGGAAAATTTAACCTTGTTCTTCCAACAGGCCCATAATAATAATATACACATCCATTGACCCTACAGCAAGAATTCTGCATGGGACTAGGGATATTTTGTTCCTCTATTGCCACCTCAGTCCACACACTATTCCAGTTTTCCTCTTTGGAGTGTCTCTCAGAACCAGAGCTGCCTCCCTGTTCTATTTTAAAGACAGTGGTCCTTATTGCAGATGGTGGCCCCCTCTAGCAAAACATGAGACGTGCCACTGTGGATACATGATGTGCCCAGTAGAAGCTGCCTTCTCAGTACTTACTAGGAAGAATTTAAAAGAACATATTTCTTTCCTTTTCTTCCTTTCAGGTAGCAGCTAAGGCTGGAGTCTATGAGATCCTGAACCACTTGGGTTTTACTGAATTTGAGGACCTAAAGGACAAACCGCTCTCTCGACTTCGCTACCGCTGGCAGGAGCAAAGCCGTAACTCGATCCCATTCCGGGGAGAATTCATTTAGGACTCAGCTTTATGAAGAGCAATGAGAATTGCAACATTTCTCCAGATGTGACTGAATCACACACACTTTTGGCTTTTCTTGTGGATATTTGTGTTTGTTTTTTTTAAAAACACGTATATAAATATGAATATAAATAAATAATATGGAGAAATGTGCCTTAAGGAATGACAGTGATTCCAAGAAGAAGAAAAAGTTAAACTGCTTTGAAGACATTTTTATAGTGGTCTTTCAGACACAATAAAATAAATTAAATAAATTTGGACAAGTGTCAATGCAAGTGCTATATACTTTCCCCTAAGCCCCTGAATTCTTTATGGGTTCCATGCAACTTGATTTCAAAGGATTTTTCGTAGACATGCACTGCTTGGTGATTATACAGGCATGCTTCAGTTGACAAAGCCTCTTTTTAACAAAGTCCTTTGCCACCTGCCCTGCCATCACTTTTTATCTTAATCATCTGTCTAAAGTGTTTTGGGAAAGTGGTGAAGGAGGGCTAGAAAAACACAGGCTTCCAGTATCAGGTTACAGCAGAATGTCTGTAGTAAGCAATGCAATAAACAAAGCTTGAGCTGGGAAAGAGTGGGATTCTGTTCTAGGTGATCATAGTGTAACTGTGCATGCCTGCCTACAACAGGCAAGGCAAATGGCAGCTGCCTCCAGAATCCTATACTGAGCGTGTGAGCAGCAAAACTAGAGAGAAGATAAGCCTGCTTCACCAGCTACCCCCTGTATGTTAAAGAAGCGTAGGTCTGTAAGTCTAGCCACTAAAATGATATGGAATCATAAAGTGGAGGCTAATGAAACATGCATTCTTGAAGAAGCTGTCAAGCAGTCTCTAGAAGGCTCAAAATGTTTGTTTACTTATGCAAGACTTACTTGACCTGTGTGTTTCATTTCACATGTGCATGTTGTGAAAACGTTTGTTGAAACATATTGAACTGCTCTTTTTTGTGTGTGTCATAGGAACATATCCCTACACTTTTCATGTTATTTCTACCTCTGGTACCAACATTTCTGTTAAACAATACCCAGGAACACATCAACTTTGTTACCTGAGATATACCTTTATATGTATATTTTGTCCCTGAAGATCTAGGGAATGCATGTGTGAATTCAAGATTGTTTCCCACGTACAAATCGTGTTGCATTTGATGATGAATGTTAAAATCAATATTTATGATATGCTTTGAAAATAGAGCTGGGAGCGACTACTCTTGAACCATTCCACTGACCCCAGAGTGGGAGAGAGCCACACTTATTTCCCTGTATGGATCTCTCCTGTTGCACACTCAAGAGAGCTCTACGATGAGAAAAACTCAAGAGGTGCCTGCAGTTGCATGTATGATGCAGACCTGACTGAGGCATTTATGAGTGCTCTGCTCACCTGTCTTTGCTTCAGTCTTCATGCTCTTCCTTCTCTCCTTAGCAAGCAATCAGCACTCACAAGCCATAAGCAGCTGCTGTTTATGTTATCTACAAATACGCAGGTTGATCAGGTGTTGAGAGAGGAGGCTACACCAATCCAAAAGTGGTATTAGTTGGGTCCTAAAAGCAAGAACCTACTGCTAGAGTTCTGAAATGTCAAACTGCCAGATCTATTTATGTGAAGCTAACTTGCTTTAGTCTTTCAGGCTCTGGTCCTTCTAGCTAAGTTCTTGTGCACTTACTTGCCCTCTTAGCAATTGCCTCCTAGCTGCTCTGCATGCTGGATTTCTAAAGGAACACCTGGATTAGATGGCTTCTTTTTGGAGAGAGGTGGCCAGTTCTTGGCACTCTTCCATTCCTTTCTAGTTGCAGATGAAGGTTGTTGGAGAAGGTACAGTAGCAAAGTTCAGGATTGGTTTCTTTACTCGACATAGATCTTAATCTTATCATAGGTTAGTAGCCTTGGCAGTAGCATTCTAAGGTCTAAGCCAGTGATATCCCAATCCTGCTGCCTGAGACACTTGAAGTTTACCTTGTTGGAATTAAAACCGATGCTCTTTCTATGCAAGGCATGTGCTCTGCCACAGAGAGAGGTCCTCTGCCTAGCTTCTCCATTCATACCTACAGCTGAACACAGTTGCAGGTGTCTCCACAGTTTGTTTTATAGAAAAGACTGGGATGAACTCGCCATTAAACACCTTATTGTTCACCTGCAGAGAGATGAAACCGTAAGAAAATTGGTCATTTTATGCCACACTTGCTTAGGTAGATATGTGGTAAATAGTATTGTGAGCACAGCTGCATTTGTACACATTTTTAGTGGATCAGGAGAAGAGAAGGGGTGGAGATTCTTTGATTATGCAAAAAGCCAGGTCTGAGCACTAGGTAATATGTTGATAGTTGTAAATTAGGCCCAGGCATCTGTGGAGCTGTAAAGTGTAAATTATAGCAGAGATATATTTAAGTCTTTTACTCCAAGTCTCAAGTTGAGTCTCAAGTCCTTGCAAGATAAGTGAAGACAAGTCTCATGTCTGGGAGCCAACTTTAACAGAGAAAAGGAGGTGGTGGTAGGGTTAAGTGAGCAAGCAGGATTGGATTCAACCCTCTAAACCACGGAAGAGCAGGGAGCTTTTCTGAGAGGAAGCCACACCCCACACTCTCATGGCTGAGAGAGGCAACATACCTATCCCAGTTGCTTCCTCATGAACAAACAGTGCCAAAAGTTCCATCCTGTGACTTCCTTTCCCATGTAGCCATCTCAATACCTCAGCCAGATTTTAAACCCATCAGCCTTAATCTTCAATCGTTCTCCTCTTCCTCTGCAAAAAGGAGTGACGTGTTACCAAAGCCAGTTTTTTACAGACCCTCCTCCATGATTTGTTACAGATCCCTACTTGTGCATCCACTGTCTACAAAAATCACATCTACCAAATTCATGTGATGGAATGGGAATATCTACTTAGGTACACCTACATGGACTTAAAAATAGATATACATACATATAATCCTCATGTACTTCTTTTAAAAAAAAGGTTTTCTGACAGATTATCGCTTTTCTCATATCACTCTAGTTTTTCTCCAAGCTGTAGCTTCTCCTTTTCCCCAGCAGAATATGTAAGTGTCTAAGCTTTGGTTGAAGTTGCATTTTAGAAAAATGAGTGAAGAACGCGTTTCAGCATGTGTTGCTTTTCACACAATGAGATAAAAAGCAGCACCTGCTGAAGTTCCTTCTACACAACCATTAAAGGCACAGGAGTCCTCTCCAGTTCTCCCTCTGGCAACTCTGCAAGAGTGCTCTAAAAAGTGTCTGTCATGCACCAAATGATTATTGTTCCATGCCTTTAAATCATTTCCAACTTACGGCAACCCTAAGGCAAACCTATTATGGGGTTTTCTTGGCAAGATTTATTCAGAGGGGGTTCACCAGTGCCTTCCTCTGAGGATGAGAGAGTGTGACTTGCCCAAGGTCACCAAGTGGGTTTCCAGGGCTGAGCAGGAATTTGAATCCTGGTGTCCATAGTCCTAGGCCAACACCCAGATCACTACACCATGCTGGCTCTTGCACCAAATGGTGAAGAGATACAGCTGATGTATAAAGTAAAACAACAACAAGAGTGGCCTGAGGTGTCTTGACAATATATTGCATTGACCACACATGAAACAAAACCGAGCTCAGAAGTAAAGCCTGTACAATCAGCTCAAACAAGACTATGTAAAAACTGTATGTGTATCAATGTCATTGCCAAACACATAGCTTCCCTTGAGCACATTTGTTTTGTGGTGAATAAAAGAAGAGGCCCAGAGGACTGCAATGATGCATGAAGAGCAGGTTAACCGAAAGGGCAGATTATGAACTATCCCAACAATGGTGCTTTTGTGAAATAACTACCCACTTCCCCTCTAGGCATGGTCCTGTCACTCAACAGGGATCTTTGAAAATCTTGCTCCATAGCTGAGGGACTGCCCTCATGAGCAATTAATTAAACCTTAATTGCTTTGGAAGTCCACTCTTTTGATATTACCACCGTGGAGGGGAAGCTCAGATGACATCACCTGGGAGTTCTACCTTCCATTTCATTCACCAGGCTGAAGAGTGTTAAGGAGGGGGCTGTCACCAGCTTTTTCTTTTTCTCTTCTTGAGCATCCCCTCCTACTCTCATTCAATTGGTCTACCAATAAAACACAATTACCATTCAATAGCAATTTTAAAAGTAATGATAAAAATACAGAACTAGATCATCCTACATTTAAAATAAAACAATAAAAATGTAGAACTAGATAATTAAAAATTCAGTGTTGGTAATCTAACAAAGTCAAACACAGTTTGTTGTTGTGTGCCTTCAGGTTGATTCTGATTTAATGGTAATCCTAATCATGGGGCTTCCTGGTGTGGAGAGTGTGTGATGCACCCAAGGTCACCCAGTGGTTTTCCATAGCTGAGCAGGGAATCAAACTGTGGTCTGCCATGGTCATAGCTCAAAGCTCAGACCACTACACCATGCTGGTTCTCAGGATAACATCACCCTAATTCCACATTTCTTCTTCGACGGAATTTATTGCTGTGGATGCAGATTCTCCCATCTCCACTGCTTATTATCTGTTTGTTTATTTTAGATCTTGCTGTCTCCCAAAACTAGGACTCCTCGTGGGGACAGCAAACATAATGTTAAAGATAATTGAATTAAAATCAATTAAAAACAGATCGATAGAAAAGAACAGCACCAATCCATTAAAAGATGCTTCTGCAGTAGTCAGTCAATTGCCTGGGAGCAGCCATCAAGAAAGCTTAGTGGTTAGCATAGACTCTGGAATGAGGCAGGAGGTTTGACCTGGGGGGATTGCCTTCCCCAATGTGATCTGGCAGACTTGGACACCCAAGACTGCTGTGTAGTTGAGCTTCCTCAAGAATTTACTAAAGTTTACTAAATGATCAAACACACAGAAATATGAAGATAGCTTCTGCTGTCGAGCCCGTCCTGAAATGATAAAGGTTGCCTGCAATGTATCCTATGCTCACTTACACATAAGAAAGCTACACTGAACTCATGGAGGGGACCCTTAAGTATACATTGTGCTTGGATCAGTCTTCATAGTTACGTATATTTCAATGATGCTGGATGGGAAAAGTAATTTGTCCTCCCCTACAAGTATCTGTTTAGTAAGCAAAATTAATAACAACCTGTTTGCTAGTGTTGAGCCCTCCCATATCTTAAAAACGGTTCCACATGCCTGATGGCTAGCAGTAACTACTCTTCTCAAGTATAAATGTCAGAGGATACCCAGTGCTTTGCTGTGGCAGCCACCCACATTCTCTGTAGTGGAGAAAATCATTAACCTCAACAGATTCCTTGGTAATAATATACTCAACGAGGGGGAACTGTAGCAAAAGGTTACAGCATAGAGTGTTCCTGTTTAGTGCTGCAGTCATCCAGCCATGTCCTTCTCCCAAGAGCATTCTCCTTGTTCTCCTTCAGAAAACGGGCAATCTGAAGCAGCTTGTCCTACAGCTACAGTGGAAGGACATTGTGTAGCTTTGTTGATAACTGTCATCAGGTCGACATTGACTTATGGCAACGCTATAAATGAGAGACTTCCAGATTACCCTGTCATCAATGGCCCTTGCAGACTAAGGGCTGTGGCTTCCTTGGTTGAGTCTACCAATCTGTAATATGGTCATACTCTTCTCCTACTGCCTTCCACTTTACCAAGCGTTAATGTTTTTTCTAGTGAGCCATGTCTTCTCATGATATGCCCAAAGTATGGCAGTCTAATTTTAGTCATCTTGGCTTCTTGGGAGAGTTAAGGCTTGATTTGCTCTAGGATCCATTGGTTTGTAGTTTTAGAGTTGTTTTCCTTCTTATCATTTTTTTTCACTGTTCAGCTTTCACAACCATGCATAGAAATTAGAAATATGATGGCATGGACCATCCTAAAGTTAGTATTCAATGATACTTCTTACATTTCAGGATCTTGTCCAGTTCCTTCATAGCTGCCTTCCTAGTCTTCTTCTGATATCTTGACTGCAATCTCATTGAATTATCGAAGTTAGGGAAAATCTTGAACTATTTCAATGTCTTCATTGTCTGCTTTAAAGTTGTGGAAATAATCTGTGGTAACTTTCGTTTTCCCAATGTTCAGTTCTAAACCTGCCTTTGCACTTTTTTCCTTGATTTTCTTCAGTAATCTCTGTTATTTTCTGCTAGTAGCATGGTATCACTTGTATGTCTTAACTGTTGATGTTCTTTCTTCCAATTCTCATACCTCCTTTCTCTGAGGCCATTTCCACACTTTACTGTTATATTGCTATTATTCCATTTCAATATCTTGTGGAATTCTGGTATTTGTAGTTTACTGAGGCCAAAGAGCTCTCTGGCTGAAAATTCTAAATGCTCCTCCCTCAACTGCAAACCTCAGGATTCCATAGGATGTTAAAAGTGGAATAAAAGCACTATAACAGTGTAGTGCAGAAATGATCTGAATCTAATCTTGCTTTGCATATGGTACATTTATGTATGGTACATTCAGCACACAGTGATATTTGCTGGGTTTGGTTCCAGGACGCCACTGCCCCCAGGATACCAAAATTCATGAATGCTGAAGTTCCATTATGTACAGTGGTGTAGTAAAATGGCGTCCCTTATATAAAATGGCAAAATCCAGCTTCAGACTTTCTGTTCAACTCTGAATACGTTAACAGCTGAACGTCCTTTTGGCTTGCATCCAGTTACATCATTAGCCACAGTGCTACTTGTAGTTGTCCTCTGCTGTACCCTAGTAGCTTGTTCAGTGCCATCCAGCCTGGGAGTTTTACCTTCTGGCACTAAATCTTGCTTCCTTTTGGATTGTCTCATCATAGAGTTCTTGTGGTAAAAGACATTCAAAAGGGGTTTACCATGCCTCCTTCTTCACAGTACTAACAAGTATTAGCTATGATGCCACTGCTGTTGTCTCTGAGAGATCCTCTGCCAGTGTCACCTCTCCATTACTGCTGGTGCCCAGTAGCTGTTTGGCACATTTAGTCTGGTTCCTCAGCAAAAGCCTGTCTGACATGGGAGACTCTACCAGCCTCTTGCCTCACAGGAACATGGAATCCCACCACTGCAATTGGCATTACCTAAATCCAGTTAGCCTGAATTAGAATAGACTATTTCAATCAATGTGAGATTGGTAAGGCAGCACTTAGCTAAGTGGCATTGATTCCATGATTCTATTCTAATCGGAACCAATGATTAATTATAAGCCTCTGTCTTTCCCCTTAAGATATGTGTATGATTGAGAGGAAATGATAATTAAAGAACAACAGGAAAGCATGGGAGGGCCACAGATGTGGAAGATGATGTTGTTCAGCCCCCTCCCCTCTGTAAAACTGCGTGAATGAGGCAGCGTAATCACATGATAAAAGCCTCATGGAAACTCCTTGAGAGTATTTCACTAGCTGCCTTGTACTTACTAAGCCTGAGTGGGAGAGTATCCCATAGTTCTGTTTTAGAGGTGTGGTACCACACCCTCCAACATTTCACTGGTCAAAACTGGGACATTTATGACCAAGCAACATCAAAGTGTGGTCAAAGTGGCAAAAGTTATTAATAAGGAAGGACACACAGACTAGGAAAGCTGCAGCAGTTTGCTGTTTCTGGAGCCTGCTTGGAAGGATAAGATTCTAAGCTCTTCTCTCCTCTCCTTCCTGCTGAGTTAATTGAGTGCAATTTACTTTTACACTTTGAATGCAGTTTGCAGCCACTGAAGTGATCCAAAGACATAGGGGGGAAATGGGAGGAAGAGAGAGAAATGCATCTTTTAAAAACAACTGGAAAAGTGAGATACTGGAGGATTAATCAGGACTGCCCCTGCCAAAACAGGACAACTGGAGGGTATGTGGTATAGAGGGTAGTGAGACCGACAGAAGCAGGTGGGGTGATGGAGGGAAAGGGGAGAATCTAACCAGACGGTTGGAAGCTAGATTTAAAAAGTGGTTGATAATAGTCACATGGACTGCAAAAGTACAGTCAGCCCTCCACATTTGTGGGTTTCACTTTTGTGGATTTGATTATTCACAGATTCTTTGCTGTCACCTCTGCTGCCTTCCTATGCCATTTTTAATAGAGACTGCAAGCCTCATAAGACTTAGAAACAGCGAACAAGGTTTGTAAGTCCCTATTAAAAAAGATGTGGGGCAGCAGTGGAGGTGACGGTAAGCCCTACCAGCCACCCACTTCTGCTTTGTGATGGAACCTTAATACCTCAAAGGAAGCCATGGTGGGCTGAATATGGTGATCATGTTGTGTGTGTGTGTTAAATATGGTTTGGGAGGGCCTAGAGTTATTCACATTTTTTTTACTTTTACAGGGGTCCTGTGCCCCTAACCCTAGCGAATGTGGAAGGATGACTGTAGTTCATTTCCATTATCACTATTTTTTTTTAAAAAAACTTTGTTTTTCCATAGTAAAAAGAAAGAAAGAAAGAAAGAAAGAAAGAAAGAAAGAAAGAAAGAACGAACCAACCTTTGGATTGCTATAAAAACCCACCTGAATGCTCCGAGCCACTGCCCCATGGTACAAAATACACTGTCCATCTCATTGTCATCTCAGCACCCGTACCTAAACACATGGCACAACACCCAAGCCAGCATTTGAACCACATGATAGTCTTCCTCTGCCATTTAGTGAGGCTATGTGCCTACAACTGTTGTTGTTGTTGCTGTTGTTCACCTTTAAATTGTTTCTGACTCCATAACAGTGGGAGCTGAGAGTGTGTGAGGTGCCCAAGGTCACCCAGTGGGTTTCCATGGCTGAGCGGAGAATCTGATCCTGGTCCCTAGGGTTGTAGTCCAATGCTGAAACCATGCTGGTTCTCACCTGTAACTATAAAGGTAAGTAAAAAAGAGTCAAGTTATCCGTTAAGTTACCACTGTAATGTAATGCAGTTACTCCTCTGTTACTGGGAAAGGGGTTAATTTATAATTATTGACAAGAATTAATTCCAAGCTGTGAATTTAAAATGAAAAGGCAATCCTGCTTGTTCTTTTGCACATAACACTAAACTGCTTATATATAGCCACACGTTGGCTGGAGGAAATCCATTTAAAAATAACACCCTCCAAATGGATTGCAGTGATCTCACATGGGATTAGCAGCCTGCCCACAGAGCCTCCCATCTCTTTGGGGAATTGCTTATCACTTGCATCACAAATATGATCTGACAGGAAGCAATGTCTGCTCCCACCAACCATCCCACACCCAGACAAGAGCTAATAAAAAGGGCAAGTTCAGATTTTATTCCAGGGCAAAGGAGAAGGTATGCTTGATTTCTTCTTAGCAGCTCTTCCCCCTTCTACTTTTGTCAAGGAACTTCACGTAAAATACTCCTGTACCCATCCTAGGTGTGTACAAACAACCTGTCTGCTAGCAGTGGGAAATATATTTAGCCCAAAAGCATCAAGCATCATTAATTAAAATGTATTTAATTTATATCCCACCTCCCAATATGCGATTCAAGGCAGCTTACAACATAGGTTAAAACGAAGTGCAGCTAAAGCAATTTGCAATATAATAAAGTTAATAAATAATAATCAATAATAATAATCAAACAAGCAATTCCATTAAACACTAATTTAATTTT
This sequence comes from Ctenosaura bakeri, assembly GCA_948474755.1. Classification (NCBI taxonomy): domain Eukaryota; kingdom Metazoa; phylum Chordata; class Lepidosauria; order Squamata; family Iguanidae; genus Ctenosaura; species Ctenosaura bakeri. The sequence continues at coordinate 622,161 of CAOLHI010000197.1, read as the reverse complement.
TTTAAAGTATTTAAATCAAAATAATGAAGATAAAAATACAACACTCCAATTAAAAGTTCTTTTCCTGGTGGCAAAAAGAGAACAGAAAAAGGGTCAACTTGCTCTCCCATGAGAGGGATTTCCATAGTCTAGGAGCAGCTGTCAAGACACCCCTCTCCCAAGTCTTCATCAAATGTGATAGTGATGGGACTGAGGGAGAACCTTCCCCTGAGGATCTTAAAATTCAAGCAGGCTCATACAGGGAGATAGTTTTTCAGATAGCCTGAACCACACCCACATAGGGCCCAGAAATTGTGTCCAGAAACAATTCAACCTTTTGCAACACAGGATTTATACATTCCCTATAACCAGTCCCAGTCAGCAGTCTAGGCCCAACATTTTGGACCTGCTGACGTTTCCAAGCAGTTTCCAAAAACAGCTCCAGACAGACTGTCTTATGATAGCTGAAGTAAGATAACATCAAAGTATGTGCTACTGTGACCAAATCTGACCTCCTCAGGAACTGGAAGAGCTGGTACATTAATCTGAACTGTTTGTGTGTATTCCGTTGTGGTGGTGGTGGTGGTGGTGTGCCTTCAAGTCTTTCTGACTTATGGTAACTCTAAGGTGGTAACTCTAAGGTGACCCTATCATGGGGCTTTTTGGGGCTGAGAGATGTGACACACCCAAGGTCATCCAGTGGGTTTCCATGGCCAACCAGGGAATCAAACCCTGGTTTCCAGGCTCATAGCCCAACACTCAAACCAGTACACCACATTGACTAGCCTTCTCTGAAACCTGGGTTTCTGGGAGTTCAAGGTACACCTAAAGTTACTAATCTGAGATTTCAAGGGTGTGTAATTTGATCCAACCCATAGGACTAGGTCTGGACTCTAATTACATTTAGACTTGACTTGCAAAAATCAATGTGAGTTCAGTGAGACAATTTTAACACTACACTCATTTTTTCTGTCTATTTCATTTTGTAACACAGTGGCAAAGTTGTGGGTGTTCCTTCTTTACATTTCCCACAGAGCTCAGCCAAGTATTCTTCAGCTCTCCCATCAAGTATATTTTTCAGCTTAATGGAATTTTTGTAGTGAAAGGAATTGCTTTCATTATCCCTTACTTCCTAAATACATTTTTCAAAGTTCTGAGTAATAATAGTAGTTGTCATCGTTGTCATCATCCATTTATTTATAACGTGCTTTTCACTAAAGGGTGGAACATCAACATATACACTCAGGGATAAAGAAAGACAATAAACAAAACACTATAGCAACATATGGAATGAAATCCCCAACACTCCACCAGTCGCTACTCATTTCACTACCTTAAACACAACTCAGTGGCTTAAGGCTAGTCATCTGTCTTGATTTCTCAGTTCCTGATAGGACCCTTGAGCCTTTACCAGGAATTGAATTTTACTCACCATAAAGAAGTATAGTCAGCCCTCCACATTTGCAGGTTTGACTTTCATGGATTTGACTATTTGTATCTTCAATCCCTGCCACCCACCCCGCCAGTACTTCTTTTCCAGGGAACCTTCCCTCTTGTTGGTTCTGATCAAGCTATGCAGCCATTTAAAAACCCACTTCTGGTCCTTTTCCTCCTTCACCACACACTGCTTGGCTATAACAGGCTATTGTGGAAATGGCCTATGTGTGGGGCATTGGGAGAATGGTTGTGGTGCTGAGAAATTGAGCAAGCCATCCTTTTCTCAGCACCACAACCATTCTCCCAATGCCCCACACATAGGCCATTTCCGCACTAGCCTGTTATAGCATGATGATTCCACTTTCAACATCCTCTGGAATCCTGGGGTGGCCCATCCCGAAACTGCAAACCCCAGGATTCCAGAGGATGTTGAAAGTGGAATAATCGTGCTATAATAGGCTAGTGCGGAAATGGCCTCACTCAAGAAAGGAGATGGTGAGAAAGAGGAAGCATAGGGCCACCATGCCAACTCCCTTTCCCTTTCCTTTCTCTGACCTGGTTGGACGCTGGGTGCACACTCTCCCCTCCATGCCTCAGCCCCTTCCCACAGACACAGACACACACACACGTATTTTGATATTTGCAATTTCCCCACTTTTGTGAGGGTTCTACGTCCCAACCCTAGTGAATGTGGAGGACCAACTGTAAAGTGAAAAAGAACTGTTTTCCTAACAGCAAGCAGATACAAACTCTGTCTCTAAAATACATAGCATGGCATGTTACAGCAGAAGCTTGGCATTTGGGAAGTTGCATTTCAGTCTTTTGGGAGAGGTATCTGTCCACCTTCTCACAAACCAGGAATGGAACTTGCAATGGACAAATGAAGTTGACCTTAACTTGCTGGAATCCTAGAAAGATGATAAGGTCAGCTTCTCTTCTCTCCCTTGCTATGATTCATATCACATTTGAATATTCATCTCAGGAACATTCATATATTTGGCTACCCCCATGGTTCTATTCACAGAGAGAAAATTGTTTATAACAGTTTAATAGACCTATAAACAAGGTGTGATCTCTGAATGGAGAAATACCTTTATTTTAAAAGGGGCAATTGGGCTGGTAGTCATTTGGAGATATAAGAAAATAATTACAAGTGATATTGAAATACACTACATTTAACCTTTTTATACAGAATATCTCAAAAAGTGGATCGTTAAATTTGCTAAGAATCTTGCCCTCTGCTACCATGGAAACTTAGGTATCACATCTAAAACCCTTGTTGTGACCTGTTTCCCCTGATTAAAGGCTGCTGTTCTGTAACATTCACACTATACTATTATAGCACTATAATTCCACTTCAGATGTCATGGCTGCATTCTGTGGAATCATGGGATTTGCAGTTTCGTGAGGCACTAAAGTTATGTGGCTGAGAATTCTAAGCACCTCTCCCTAAACTGCAATCCCACATTCTCTAAGATGGAACTATGGCAGTTAAAGTGGAATCATAATGCTATAATTGTATAGTGTGGAAAGGTCAAAGAGAAATGAATGCAGTTAAGTAATTTAAAACCCTGTGAGGGTCATATTTTTCTACTGAGTCACAATCCCCTAGTATTCCATTGAGAACGGTGTCTAGAGTTAGGTGGAGTCAATGTGCCTCTTGTTTTAATTCTTTCTCTCTGAAACCCCCCTTTCTGACACACCCTTTATCTGTCTCTTGCTCTCATTCTCCCCCCAACACTAATAGGGAGGTGCAAATAAATTTTACCAGAGATCTGAATGTATCAATTGCAGAAGTGTCTTCAAAAGGGCTAGATGGCTCTTAAAATGAGGCCTAGAGTCAACCCCCCCCCGTGTTTTAGATTTTGGTTTAAATTTTCATCCTGTTTTAGGCTCTCAACACAATGGCTGTATGAGACTGCTCCTTTTAAGGTGCCCATGTGCATTACCTCAAAATGTGGTACACCAATTCATGTATACTTGAGAGCTCTTCTGCTTGTCTTCTGAAGGGGCCCTAGCCTAGTCTTCCTCTGATGGCACCACTACAGGTCAGATATCTTGGCCTGGAGCTAAGCAATCACTTAATTGTGGCATAATATGCTGAGAAAGCTGTTCAGCTGGATGACTTTCTTTGCCTTCACTCTTCCCCAGGCAGTAGGCTGGCAATATCCATGCTTTGATTGGGAAGCTTCATCTAGCATAGTATATCAGTTGACCTAATAATCAGATTTCTCTAAAAGTGAAAATGTAGATCTCAATCCAGTGTTAGTTCTACCTCGAATAATCCATTAATGTCAGTGTAACTTAAGTCAGTGTGTTTTAAATCAGCTGTAACTAACAAGTCCCATTCCAATAGATGTACTCTGTGCAGAACTATAGTTGAATTCATGCAAAGTACTATATTAGTACTGAAGGGAGACTGAAAATGGTTTTGCATGTGCTAATGCAAAACTGCTTATTTCTCTGTGCTAAGGAAGTTCTGCCAAAGGAACAAGCTGACATTGTGAAGGTTGCATAGCCTATCTTGTTATGCCATGAAGCCAAGAAACTGGGGAACAGGTTATGTAGTAAAGACCAAGGAATGATTGTTTTCCTTGTAAGAGGCTTTATGACCTACTGGATCCTAGACTTTTTTTTTTTTTTTACTTCTATCGAATTTGTTAGCTTCATGGAATTTTCCCAACATGTGGGCTTTGTAGCTTTGACTGAGGAACTTTGGAAAACTATATTAGAAAATAAGAGCTAATGGGTCAGGGCTCTTATTTTCCTCAGAGTCTGGTCTGTCAGAGTGAGAGACATAAGTGCATTTCCCCCCCCTAAATAATGTTGGATCCTTGATTCTGCAAATCTGGTCTTCTAATTTCTCCTAGAGTCACAGGGGAAGGAAAGTCCTCTGCAGAACTTTATCTTCACCTTTGAGCATTCACTGGTGTTTTGGTGTGTGTAGGCTGTTTATTTGTGAACCTAAAATAATTTTTTCTGCCCAAATCTAAAATGTCACAATGTAAAGAGGAAGGAAGAAAAATTAAAGGCAGTTGATCAATGCTGACCTTTATGCATGTTTATTCAGGCACATCTGTCTGCAGAAATTTGAAGAATATGAATATGCAAAAAGCTTCCACTATGAACTAAAGTTTTATGGGCTTCTTGGCAGCACCTGTGAAAAATCCAAATGCTGATGCATCATCCCTGTTGTGTACTGTAACTTTATTTACCTCCCAAAAGAAGGTTGGACTGACTTTGCTATGGTCCTTTCCACAACGCACCTTTTCACAGAGCTGGGGTGCGGAGATGGCGCAAGCAGCCTCCAGCGAGAGGCTCTCGCGTCCCAGTTCCTTCAGCTCCGCAGCTGCCACCCACTCACACGAGAGCCCTGCCTCTTCCTTCCGCAGTGCAGCCTGGGAGTTTCCCAGGCTGCACTGCAGCAGGAAGCATGAGCGCTGCGGCTCCAGAGCTCCACACACACGGCAAGTGTGCGCGGGACCCCGGAGCGATGTCTGCGCACCATTTTCGGCTCAAAGCCAAAAATGAAAAAGTGCATGGTCGGCACCTGCCAGCCCCTGGAGCATCGCACAATTGTGGGTGTGTCGTGTGGACCGCTCCTCGCATTCACGCAATGCTTGAGGGGCCCTTTTGCATGGCAAATGCTGTACAAAAAGGACCTCAGACTCCTCCTCTCTTCTCCCACACTCCCAAATGTGAATGAGAAAAGTATTTATTCAGTTGGTTTCTGATTTAGTTAGCTGGACTCTAGAAATTCTGGGCTAAGCCACCTGAGACTTGGCTAGAGAGTCAGAGGCCTATGACAGGCAGTAGAAGTTGGAATGAATAGCCAGTGAAGGACAAAGGATTCAGGAAGGGAGTAGGCAAAATTTATAAATGAGGCAGAGGATCTCTCAGAACATAGACAGCACCAAGGGCCAGCAGGTAACTTGTTTCTTTAAGCCACCCCCCCAACCTGGAACTTTCCAGATTTGCTGTATTAGAACTTCCACCATCTACACAATGCTGGATGGAGATTTAGAGGCTTGTAGTCTAACACAACCGGAGTGCCCTGCCTTAGGGATGACTGCTTTAAACTCTAGAGTCCAGGAATTAAAGAATATGAATAACATGTGAACATTCTACCTAGAACATTCTAGCCTGGAACTTTGTTGCTTTGGAATGCCATTCACTTGTAGGCCATTTCTGCACTAGACTGTTATAGCGCTATGATTCCACTTTCAACATCCTCTGGAATCCTGGGGTTTGCAGTTTTGGGAGGGGCCATTTGGCCCCTCCCGAAACTGCAAACCCCAAGATTCCAGAGGATGTTGAAAGTGGAATCATAGCGCTATAACAGTCTAGTGTAGAAATGGCCATAGACAGGCCTAGTGGCTGCTCACTCAAGGAGCTACAAGTGAGCATGGAGTCATGTCCAAGTGGTTAATAAATTCTCTTGAGGGATGAACTGTTCAGCCAGATGAGCTCAGAATTTTGAAGGACATTTAGGACTACAACTCTCAGATTCCCTCAGCCGGCCTGGAAAATCTTCTTGTTGTACTAAAGAAAAAGGAACAGTTCTAGGTTTTGGGTAAGCTGCAGCACTCAGTTCAAAATTTAGGCCCAACCTTTTGTTATCTTTGAGTTGGAAGTCCATGACTTCCTGCTCACTGAATGAACAAACTATTGTCCTTTGGTTATGCACAATCCCTGCTGCTTTCTCACTGATTTGCTACTCAGAGCTGATTATGAAAGTATATGGCAGTTCCACATGATTACTAGGTGATTTGTATTTTGAGAAAAGTGCTTTGGAATCAAGTGACCATGACCACTTGTCCAGCTGTACATTCTTTAAACATCTATAAAATATTATGATTCTTTGAACATATGCTCAAACTCATCCGGTGCAATTTGCCCATCTATTGGATACTTCCTCTAATGTCATCATTTAGCTAGCATGTGTAGGATCCAAAAAACTACTTGAAAGATGCTAAAGAGTTCATGCATGCCCACTAGAATTTCTGATTTCTGCAGACACTGCTAGACTTCCTGCTACTCAAAAAGCCAGGTCACCAACTATTTTTGAAATAGCTCTCTGTATCTAGAGTGGTTTTCTGTGCAGCATGTGCTGGAGGAGGGGGCAACTCTTTGAAAAAATCCAAACCCCCTTCAGCATTTGGAGTCACTTGTGCAGTGGTTCTTTTGATCCCTGTCTAGGCTATGCAATTCTGTGTCAACACAAATCAAGCGTTATAAGGGATGAGAGGAAAGAGAGTAGCTTTTTGAAATGAAGTAGTTTTTTTTTAAAGTATGTTCCCTGGATAGTACCTTGTCTAAATACAGCATGGCAAAGAAAGAAAGAAAGACTTTTTGTGGTGGGTGTAGTAATGCACTTGCCATGAGCTGCTCTATTGTTTGGGTTGCCTGTGGTCTGTCTAGACTCAAGCCTTTCGACTCCGTTTCTAGCCAGCTGTGCTATTTGTGTGCTTGCTCTCTCTTTGCAACCCCAATGGACGCTTCCCTTTGCAAGAGCCTCAGCAGTATAAAGCCTGGAACTGAACTCATGCTTGAATTATAACAAAGGTTAAATTAAGCTGTGTGGGAGGTGGGTTGAAAGGGTGATGTGTAATTTTCTGGGCAGTTTCTATTCTTCAGTACTCTTTCATAAGGTCACCTGCTTTCTCCTGAGAAATGAACACTTGGCTTGATTTGCTTGTTGCTTTCATAAGCTTTATGAAATGTTTAATGGAGTAATACATGGAACAAGATCCTACAGAACTGAGTATAGCATAAGAGTTCTACATCTAAGACTCTGCTATGGACTCCCTGTCAATAACCCCTAGGATTCATTCCCTGGCCATTCCACTGCAGAGAAGTGTCTGGCCATATTCGCATACCTAGATGCAGACCAAGGACATGTTCTGCCAAAATCTGTATGTCGTCCAAGAATCTTAGCGGGACTATAGCAACATAGCCAGATGCTTCTCCAAACTTCTCTTATTTCCATCAGCAAAGGAATAGTAGTGATGGAGGGGAGGCTATTGTAGTACAGTGGTGAATTATGAGGGCTCTGGTTGTTGTAAAAGGAAGAAGAGAATCTCTATTACTAGGGGAAAAAAAGAGGCATACTAAGGTGTAACCTCGACATAGAACTGTGTGTGTGTATGTATGTATGTATGTATGTATTTATTTCCTACTTTTTTCCAAAATTGGGACTCAAAGTGGCTTACAATTTAAAAGAACAATACAATTAAAAACATACAAAAAACGAAGGTTAAAATAGAAACTATTCACAGTATTAAAACACAATATCAAGTTAAAAGAATAAAATGTAATTTAAAAAGACAAAAAGCTGTTAAAACAGTCCAGTTTAAAACAATACAGCACTCCCAAGTCCCTTCTTTAAAAGCATTTATAAAAGCCTGTCCAAATAAAAATGGTTTTAGCTTGCTGACAGGAGGACAACAAGGGGGCACATTCTGGGCTCCTTGGAAAGGGAGTTCCAGAATCTAGGGGCAGCCACTGAGAAGCCCTACCAATAGTGGTGGGATTGAGACAAGGGCCCCTCCTGATGATCTCAGAGCCAGAAGGTCTCATATCGGGATCTGCCAGATAGCCTGGACCTGAGCCATATAGGACTTTATAGGTCATAACCAGTACTTTGAATTGTGCCTGGAAACAAACTGGGAGCCAGTGAAGCTGTTTTAACACGAGCATAGCATGGGCTTTGTAACCTGCCTTCCTGTGATTCACCCACCTGGTGGCCTACTAAGGCTCAACGGTGCCCAGGGCAAGGGGGCAGGGCGAGGTGAGCAGTGGTGGGTGAGGGAGGGGTGAGCGGCAGGGGTGGAGCAAGCAGTGGGCAGGGGAGGGGCAAGTGACAATGGTAGGGGGCAGGTGGGGAGTTCCTCTTTTTGCACCCCCAGACGTTGGCACCTGAGGCACATGTCCAAGTTGCCCCACCCTAGATCTGCTCGGCCTGCCTGCCTGCCTGCCTTCCTTCCTTCCTTCCTTCCTTCCTTCCTTCCTTCCTTCCTTCCTTCCTTCCTTCCTTCCTTTCCTTTCCCTTTCCCTTTTCCTTCCTTTTTTTGAATTCTACTTGCTGATAATTATTAAGCAGTGCATATCTTCATACGTTACTTTTTTTATGGTGGACTTGGCCTACATGTTTACTGGCTGGGGGAATCTGTGAACTGCAAACTGAAAAAGTAATTTCTCCAAGCTCTGAAAATGACCATTCAGAAATCATAGTTGATAATAACACTCACAACTTGATGAGCTAATGAATACCTATAGTAGGATAAACCCATTGGCTTGATTCACATCACAGATGACAGAACTGAACTTCTTGCTTAGTTGTAATTCAGCAGTTTCATGGTAATGTCTCCTTCTGGAGTTCCTTGTTCAAGAACGGCCATTTTAAGGTCCATAACAGAGTACCCAAGGAGACCGAAATGTTCTCCCACTGCTTTCTGAAGACTGCGCTTTCTAATATCAGACTTATGTCTATTCATGCTTTTGTTGTATGGGTTGTATGTCCTATGTAGAATACACTGAAAATACCATCCTAGCTACCATAAATTTGAGGCATTGAGCTTCAACATCTCTCCCAAAGATAGGTGATGTCTTTGCTAACTTAGGCAAACCGCCTGTAACTCCTATCAGCCTCTGAAGCTGGCCAGTATGTACAACAATAGGCTTCCCAGAAAATGCTTTCTAGAGCAATTACAGTCCCCCTTCCAAAATTTGTGGACAAATTCTGTAAGGCCTATAGTCCTCCATTTTGAGATCAATTTAGAAGCCTTACCCACCTATTCTTCCAAAAAAATTAAACAACCAGTTAAAGAAAAAATCTACCTTGCTTCTAAATGGAGTGACCTACATTTGCTCTCCCGAACAGCATATTCCTTATGGTACCCATTATATAAAACATATTTTGGAATGGAGCAATATCTTTTAAACCTTACCTTTGCCCCACTTAGAAAAACATTCACAGCTTTACGCTTTCAGTGTATGCCATCTGCCTATTTGAAGGGAAGATATGATAATATCCCTGTACACCAAAGACTCTGCATCTGTGAAAACGGGGATGTAGAGGATATCCAACATTACCTTTTATATTGCCCTCTATATACATCTCCCAGGCAAAAGTTCCTTAACTGCTTCTTCCACTCCTCTCCCCTTTCCAATAGACCACCTCTTGAGCAGATTTGTGGACTATTAGCTGATAACGACCCCTATGTCACTGTTATGGTTGCAAATTTTGCATTAGCTACAAGTAATATGAGATCTAGATATCAAAACTATCCCCATGAACAATACAGAGGTGATAAAAGTAATTGATCCTGGTGTTATAGAATACATAAGTGTAATTTTAAATTGTATATTTAACATAATTTTATATAATTTTATTTTATATTGAATTTTACATTGGATTACATTATATCATCTTGGAGATATATTTTATATTGCTCCAGTTTTTTAAAATTATTACATTGATTGTTTATTCCTTATACGTTGTTCTTGTATGTTAGCTTTTATATGAATCTATTACCATTTGTAATGTCCTATTCTGTTATTTAGATGTATTTTGCCTGACTGTGGTGAGTTGCAATGGCTTTTAGCTGAGCAATAAAGATTTATTCATTCCTATCAGCCTCAGATATTATAGCTAGTACTGGGGGCTTGCAATCCAAATATGTCAGGAAGGGCATAGTTGCCCATCCCCACTCTAGACCATGAAGCTTATACTCCAGTAAATTTGTTAGTGTTTAAAGACTGAAAGCCAGGAGAATCTGCTTTGTTTACAGCCATGTTTCCCACTCTAAATACGTTGTCAAGGAAGTCTGTCCCATTTACAATGCAAACTTGCAACGTGCAATTAATTTAGTTTCATTCCACCAATTAATGTTTCTAGTAGTCATTTACTGTGATTTTGCAAGATTGTTAAAATCAAAGCAGAGAATTAACCAAAAAAAATGGAGTCAGTTGGTGGCTCTGCTGACCAAGTGGTTTACTTACATAGACATCTGACATCTGGGCTTTGGACAAATGAGCTAGAAGGGGAGAGAAAATCTTCAGCCCTAGTACATCCAACACAATTCTTGTGGGACGACCAGGACTCTTTGTTGTTCCTGAAGGGAGGAGGCTGCTAGAGCAGACCATCTAGTCAGCCACTCAGAATCCAACAGTGGCCAGTTGAGACTTTGGGGATCGTTAGAAAGATGTTGTGATGGCTAGACTGACCCTCGTTTGTTAGATAGCTTCAGGCCTGAGGGGCCCATGGACAACATGTCTTCTGATGGACTCCTTCTTCATTCATTGACTCTAGTGGACAACTGTAGTGATCCACTCAGCAAGCAGGCAGTTGAAACTAGAGACCAATCAAATTTCCCCACAACTCTTCTCCTATAATGGCTGGCTGGGGCATTATGGGAAATGTCAGCTGCTGGATCTAGCTATCTGTGTGCAACACTGGCTTATGATCCCTATGTATACTGGGTACTGATTCCAATCTCAAGTCCTCTCATCTTATATGTCCACAAAACTGGATATTCAGTGGCTGGATCTTTAATTTAGAACTGCTTCCCAATCCCACCAAATATTCTAGATGAAAACCTAGATCTTAATAACAGCTCAGTGGGAAGGGACATTCTTAAAAGAAATATCTTCTTGGAAAATGTTTATCTATTATATAGTTTTACTTCTCTATACTGAACGTTACGAAGTGTTCCCGCCAGCGTGGCCTGACTTGACACCAAATCCATAAGATGGGAAGGAAAGGGTTGGGACTGAAACATGAAAGTACTGTGAAAACAGACAGAAGAGAACAGGGGTGATCTATCAAATAGTTTTGTTTCATATGCATCGCGTGCAGTTCCAGATGCTGACAATATGCTTAAGCAATAAACAAGCCTTATTTCCAAAGGCCAGATGTGGAACATTCTGTGTTCTGCTCTCTAAAGGGAGGAACAATAGGGAGATGCAGGACCATGAAATGAGTCTGCCATCCTGAGAGACAGTGCAACAGTGTTCTTAAAAAATAGAAAGGAAAGGAATTTCCTTCCTGTGTGCTTTAAAATGTAATTCTTCCCTTACTGGCCTTTCACATGTTCTTTAGTGACAAATACTTTTTCCCCACCATGAATCTAAGCAAGAAGGGAGCATGCAAGTCATCAATCATAACCTCAAATGAAATACTGTTGCTTGTCCATGATCCAATACTGCATGTACTACCTACCATTCCATGTTGTCATCTCAGCAGACCTAAGATGTACTGGAGGCATCTTTAAGTTCTTGTAGCGTTCAGATGGAGGCTCCTTTAAACATATATGGATCAGCTCAGGACTCAACAAGGCAGGAAAGCAAGGAAATAGCTGGAGAACCAGAAGTAAGGGCAGGAAGGTTTACTGTGACATTGCCTCTAATAAAATGGTTGGTAGATAGCCAAGTGGGCACACAGACCAATAAACAGAGTACCAAATAGATATCTGTTTATATCTACCTCTCTTACTTCTAAGTTTCATTAATATTTCTCTCTCTTCCTGTATTTTGTCATTTAAGTTCATTCTGCATCACTGCCCTGCAACACATTGCTTTATTCCCTTTTCATAATAGGTTGCCTCTGGACAGGTTGACTGACCATTAGACAGGAGCCAGAGCAAAAGAACAAATGGGCTTGTGGTGCTCAGAGATGAATATATGGAGGCAATATACAGAGTGTTTTCTTTTTTAAAATTCAAAATTCATTCTCCAGACCTTGTGTCCAGAGAGGATTGTGAGGAATTTGTATCTGAATAAATAATTAATGTATACTGGCTGTCTGTAATTGGCAATAGTAACATTTTAAAGCCTTTTGCCACTTGTAATGAGAATAATAACACAGGATTCCCCCTATTTCTTGGCTTCTTCTACTCTCTGTATTTGGCAATCTCTGGCAGGGTGGATACTGATTCCTTTCAGCCAAGCAGTCAGCCACAGTGCCAAAGGAGATCCGGCGCAGAATGTTTAGGCCGATGGTGTCTCCTTGACATGCAACTCTGCCATTAGGAAGCTGTTCACAATGAAAACTCTTCAGTCATCAGCCCAAATGCACATGTTGGCACCAAACCACTCTGTATCATTCCTGCAGAGCTGTTCTTTAAAAATAATTTCCATGTTTTTATTCCTATGATGTACCACCATACATGAAACCCTATTAAACTCTTGGCCCACAGCACAGGAAAGCCATCTGGGTTTCATTGAGCAGGGAACGAATATGATAATTAAGAAACTTGTGTGGAGCCAGGGCTTGGAAGGCTAAAAATAAAATCAATTTGTGCATGATAACCATACCACTGAGCTTCATTAATGTTTCTCCTTCTGCCCTGTTTTGTCATTCCAAGCCCTTTTGTCTCTAGCCTGCAACATGTTGCTTTTACTCCTTTCTCACAGTCATTCATCTCTGCCAAACTGAACTGCTACTTTCCATTTCAAGGCACTAGAGAGTAAAAATAGGGAGATTGCCTTGGGTTAGAAAGCAAGTGTACTTTTTAAAGTACATTACAATGTGATTATGGGCTACAAGAAATGATGAATGTGGCTTGAAGACACAACATACTTCCCATGTAATGAATGCATCAGCACACTTGCATTTCATTCAGGATAAAAAGTGGAGTACTGTCCTCAGTATGAGAGCCAGCATGGTATAGTGGTCTGAGTTAGACTATGACCCTTGAGACCAAGGTTTGATTCCCTGCTTGGCCATAGAAACCCACTGGGTGACCTTGCACACATCATATACACTCAGAAAACCCTGTGATAGGTTCACCTTAGGGTTGCCATAAATCGGAAATAACTTGAAGGCACACAACAGCAGCACCTGTTCTCAATATGCATATGTTGGCTTAGCTCATGGAGGTGGGACTTGTGACTCAGAGATCATCTTGATTCAGCTCAGCAATCTTGCCTTCTTACTTGATGAAGTCTTTCCCCTTTCTATATGTGTTGTCCTGCACAAAGTGCCCCCTCCATGCTGTTGAAGCAAAACAGGAGAATGTGAGAAGGTTTCCCAGTAGGCACTGCACTGTTTGTGTTGTAAAACTGGATCCAGCCTGGTCCAGTTCAACTTCTCACTGAGATGACAAACCTACCTCAAGACCAAGGATGAGTTGTACAGGATTCACAGGGCTATATGAGGTTCCAAAGGTAATTTCTGTTGCTTTCTTTATTCTTACTAAGTCACCAACACTAGCAGAACTATGCCATCACATAGGTGATGACAGAAATGGAAAATGTTCACTTTGGCATTCTTTTTCACAAGATAAGGAGACACTCTGTCGTTCATAGACTGTGACTCTATGGTACAGGAGAACACTGTAGCACCTTTCTGCACCATAAAGAGCTACCACAGTTGTCATCCAATTTTAGTGGCAACTGTGGTAGGAACCTAGTAGACAGAGGAAACATGATGGTGGTGGCGGTCCCCTGTGGTTAGGAAGAATGTCTGATGCAGCTCTTGCCCCAAGGAAGTTTTCCACATGATCGAATGTTCTCTTGTAATATACAGTCTATACAAGCATCATCAACAACAATGCCAACCCTGCATACAAAAGAAAGACAGATATCAGAGTGAATGATTCAAGATAGTCTGTAGTCTACAGTCTTAGTGGTTTACCTGGACATATCTTTGCCATCTTAGTGTTACATGTAGCATCCAATTTACAAGCATTTCATTTCTAGGTCAAGACACATCTTTTTACCTGCGGATTTTGTTTTATGTAACCTCTTAGTCTCCTTTGTAACTGGAAAGGAAATTGCATTTTTATTATTCTTGGTTTTTTTTAATGGCTTTTATTGTACTGCATCATGCTTTAAATAATTTATTGCTTGTATGTTAATCTGGAATCCCAGGTGACAAAGGGTAGTATTATCACTTAAGACGACGTCACATGAAAGTGTTATTTATTAAACAATGGCTGGATTCTTATTGGTATTGTAACACATACATAAATTCTCCTGTGGAAGCAGCTGGACCCCTTTTTTTAAAATGCAGAATGCCCATACTGAATTCAAGTGCAATAGGCCCATGTTTAATACGAGTTTGTTTTATGCAATTTCAATTGCACACTGATTCCCAGTGCTGCTTGGACTGCTCACAGTATCAGGCTGCTGCTAGTTGATGTTGTAAGCTATTCTCATAGTGTCTGGTGTTCTTGAGTGCTGCTACTTTGTACTGATGAAATGGTCTTGCTATTTAAATTGATGAAATTTCCTCTTCTGATACTGAGAGTTTCTAGTGGCTGCCATGCCTTCCTCATTTATTTTGGTAAGAAACAAAGGGTTCTACATTGTATGTGAAAATTGCATAATGCTCTGGTTCCTAGAGCTGACCCCTTGCATTATATGTGGGCCTACTGTGTGCAGAATTTTACAGAAGCAGAGTTATGCATGTGGTACCATTGTGCATTCACTTGAGCACTTGAGTGATGTTCAGTTGGGCAATGTTGCCATTCAACTAAAGGGTTGTATAATTCCGCATGTAGAGGTTTACATTATGCAGCTCCCTAGGTAGGACCTTGGCCAATATATTAGAGAGATAATTTTTTTATATCAAAAATATGACATATTTGTCTAGAACAACAAAGATTTTTCTGCACTTTGAAGATTAAGGGCCATTTCCGCATGAGACTGTTATAGGCCCCTCCTGAAACTGCAAACCCCAGGATTCCATAGGAGGTTGAAAGTGGAATCATCGCGCTATAACAGTCTTGTGCGGAAATGGCCCTGGTTTGGATGCTGGGTGCCACCTGTCCTGACCATGCCTCCACCCCCTTCCCATAGACACATACACACATTTTGATATTTGTGATTTTTCCACATTTGCAAGGGCCATGTCCCCCTAAGCCCAGCAAATGTGGAGGGCCAACTGTATGTCAATGCCTCAAGGTGCTCTCTGGTAAGAGACTAACATAGCTATGTCTCCCCATGGAAAAATGTGGCCATTTCAGCTACGGAAAACATATATCTAGTGTTTGACTGCAAAGAGTTCCTTGGAAGCCAGGATGTCTACTTTGCAGTTCAAAGATCTTCACAGGCCCAGAACCTGAAGAGATGGGATGAATCTTTGGCCAAGCCAATAGGAGCCATACTAAGCTTATCACATTTTAGAGCTTAGTCACCCCTTTGTATATCACATCTCTCTCTGATAAATGATAACCACAAGAAGGAAAAATAGCAGTCTGTTAATGTGCTGTTAGTTATTGGGAGTGGGCAGAGAGAGACTTTTATGTCTGGACCAGTCTTTGTTGTTTAACCACTGAGTGCTTACATACCTCCCCCAACCCCTCGCAAGCTTCTGAGTCATCCCATACTTGACAGATTGAGCTCAGCTCACCACTAAAAAGGATTTTCATGTCAACGTTTGCTTGATTTTTCTTGTGTTAAGAAAGATGAGAAGTCTTGGCAGTCTAACAAACTGACCAACAGATTTGACAAGTAAATGGGGAAATTTATGGATCTCCCCAACATCTGTTATTCATGGAACTCTCAATTATTTCTTTACCTCTGACATATTTTAAAAAACAAAGGGTGCTTTCAGAGGATATCTTTATCCCATGGTGTTTGCACAGTTTCCACAACATCTGGGTAATGTTCCCAACATTAGCTGGGGGTGTATATGCTTTAAGTTGTGATATGTGTGTGCATTGGAGCTGTGACAAAAATTAGAAACTCTTGGCAATCAGTATTGCTGAACAGATTACGTAGTAAAGCAGAGTTAATAAAAAGATGGCATTAAAGGATCTGGAACACAGGTATAACGCTTAAACTGTCAAACTATACTTGGAATTATGAAAATCAAACATGAAAATCAATGTATACAGGTCACCCTCTGGATTTCATTTTTAATGTTACATTTATGTTATGCTTGCATTTTTTAAAAAATAGTTATTGTTGTGGTGTGCCTTCAAGTTGTTGCCATTTTTAAAAAACACATTCATATACATCAATAAATAAATGATTCCTTACCCTAATTTTAAGGCTATTTCTGCACTACACTGTTATCGTGCTATTATTCCACTTTCAACATCCTATGGAATCCTAGGGTTTGCAGTTTAGGGAGAGTGTTACTGCAGGTTAGGCCTCCTTGGAGATAGCATAAAGATATCATTTTGATATCAATAATTTGGGTCTCTTCCACCACCCCTCTCCACGTGTTTATGAGGCCCCCGGACAAGCACAGAACTAGGCTTGGCCATCAAATGCTGCAATATCCCAAGACAATACAGGCAGGCCAGAAATAGCCAGATCACCGCTTTAGGAGACCTCTCTGCAAACACCCTCATTATGTATGCACGCTGCTTACAAAGGACTCCCTGCCCCGAGCAGGCTAGGCAAGCTGAATACTCAACTGCCAAGCACTGAGCATTTGCCTACTGTCTACCTCTTTGTCAATTGGGACTTAACTCAATCATGCTAAATTTTGACCTTTCCAAAGCTTTGTCTCGCGCCCAAAACTCATTGTTTTCCCCAAGTACGGAATAGCCTGCAGTTACATTTCTCTCTATAAAAACCCCTGATTCTGAGACCTTCTTCGGATCACTCCCGAGTTCCAGACCGCCTTGCTGCCATTTTGCTTGGTGAGCTTCCCCTCAGCTCCACATGCTGAGCCACATCGAACCCCAGCATCGCTCTCTATTCTTCCAGGCTTCAGGACAGGTTTAGTATCACCCAATTCAACAATCCTTCTCAAAATCCCTCTATAACACTCCAACCTTTATTTTCCTTAGTTACTTGCGTGATTGTGTGTTGCATACACTGTGTGTCTGTATTTAATAAAAATCTCAATTATTCTTAAACTCCGGTTTGCTTCTTGACTTGGCCTGACCCAGTAGACATTGGGTAAAAGATTCCGCTGCGTTGCCCTGCCTCTCGCGTTGCTAACTTGTGCTCTAGCTAATTTCCCCAAACTTAGTTAATTGAGAGCGCATATAAGTGTCCCTCCTGGGACCCCCAGTAAACAGGGTAACAGGAGGCCTTTAGAATTCTTAGCCAGAGAGCTCTTTGGCCTCAGGAAACTACAAACCCCGGAATTCCACAGGATGTTGAAAGTGGAATAATAGCACTATAACAGTGTAGTGTGGAAATGGCCTAAGAGACATCATAATATAGTGGTTTGAGCATTGAACTACAACTCTGGAGACCAGGGTCAAGCACTGCTCAGCAAGTCACACTCTCTCAGCTTCAGAGGGAGGCAAAGGCCACCTCCTTCTCAACTAATTCTTCCAAGAAAACCATATGTCAGGTTCACCTTAGGGTCGCCATAAGTCAGAAATGACTCGAGGGCATACAACAATGACAATGGCTGCCCAACTCTAATCAATTTTTTTTGCATATTTGCACATAGGGAAGCTGCTTTTGGGCCTAGTGGCAGCTAATGCCCACTGCTAAGATGGATTGGGACTTCTAAGTCAGTACTTCCTACACTGACTGGCAGCAGCTCTTAGAGTTACAGAGAAGTGTTTCTCAGACCTTACTGGTGATGCAAGATTGATTTCCATGCATGAGAAATTCCTTCCAGCCTTCCTGTGGAGAGACATTTCATCTAAGAACTGATCATGGTAGGACTACATTTCTGAGATATATTTCAGATGGGCACTACCCCTTCCATACTGCCCCATAATTACTATGAATGCACTCCTAATTGTGCCCCCCATATGAAACACAGATTTGAAAGGGCTGTTTACCTAGTAAGTATCTACTTGCTGTGGTATACTGAAAACTCGGTTAAATTTTTGTGGTGGAGATTGCTTCCTTGTCCCTTGGGTGACCCAGCATTTAGGAGATGATGACTCAAAGATGACTCAGCATAATCATAGCTACTGGCTGCAAAATGAGTACAGCTGGAGGCTGGCCTGATACAAGATTTCCACAGAAGTTCATTTCTTGTTTCATTGTTAATGAATATCCTTATTCATTAGTGTCAAGGAATGTAGTCTGAGGCTTTGCTGATCAAATTTGTGGCTGGTACAAACTTAAGAGGGATCTTGAATTCTTGAGAAGATAACACTAGGATTAAACCTGAAGCATAAATACCTTTTCATAAATGAGAAAACTGGGCAGATATAAATAAACTACAAATCATGCAAGAGGTTTGCATGGGGCTGAATTACAGATGACAGGCAGAAACACTGGGTGTGAGGGAGAGCCAAAGGAAAGAGGAGTTCTGCAGAGTTTTAGATAGTGGTAATAGGTTGGCCATGAATCAGCAACATGTGTCCATGATCAAAAACACTCCCCCAACAGTCATGTATTATTATGCTGGATTACAAAAACAGGGAAAGAATTATAGGTCATTGTGGGTTTTCCAGGCTTTGAGGCCATGTTCTATTAGTATTTTCTCCTGACGTTCCCTGCATCTGTGGCTGGCATCTTCAGAGGATCTGGTGGCACCCCTCCTCTGAAGATGCCAGCCACAGATGCAGGCAAAATGTCAGGAGAAAATACTAATAGAACACAGCCTCAAAGCCCAGAAAACTCACAACAATCTATGGATTCCAGGTGTGAAAGCCTTCAACTTTACAGGGAAAGAATTATTTTCTGCTTTGCTTAGTTCTGGTTGATGGTTTTATGGACTCTGTAAGAGGGAGAATTCAACTGAAATGGCCTATTTCTTTTTTCTAAAGCAAGGTTAGTGAAGAAAATTGAATATATGTCAAGTGTTGAAGGTACATGGGTAATGCTCTAAATTAAGGACTGGAAATATGTGGCTCTCTCTATTTTGTTACACTGCAACCCCCAACAGCCCTAGGCAGCACCAATGGTGAAGGATGCTAGGTATTACACTTCAACAACAACTGCACAACCTCTCCTCCAAATCAACCTTTCTCATCCCAGCATTCTTTTGTTGTGGCATTGTTCTGGAATTCTCTTGGTGACTTCTGTTCAGACGTTAGAATTCACATTGATCGACTCATGAAATTATTAATTCACTTATCATCTAGTTAATTCACTAGAATCCACTAGAACTTTGTAGTAAAAACCTTAGGAAAAACATAGTTTACTAAGATAGATTGTTAGAATTCATTTGGGTGGCACAAAACAAGAAAGCCTGCTGCCTTGGGAGAATAAATATCAGAACTGGAGGAAATGCATTATGTGGCTTTCTAGTTAATTGGGCTAATCTGTGTCACTTCTTGTGAAGATAGGAGGGAGGAGAGAAGGGGAGAGAGGAAGAATTTTCTGGAGCTCAGGTGAGATAACTGGATTTGTGAAGCAGAACAGCTAAGCTTGGGGAAGAAGGAAAAAAGGATAATGGAAAAGAGGAGACATTGATGCACTACACTGTTATAATGCTATTACTCTATTTTCAATGTCCAATGGAATCCTGGGGTTTGCAGTTTAGGGAGGGGCATTTAGAATTCTCAGCAAGAGAGCTCTTTGGTGTCACTGCGGTCCAGGTCTACCCGGAGATCGCACTCGATATCTCTTTGATATCAAATAATTCGGCTTTCCTCTGCCACTCCGCTCCACATGTTTGTGAGGCCTCCGGACAAGCACGTAAACAGGCATGGCTGATAATTGCTGGACATTCCATTCTCCACCCAGGCAGGCCAGACAGAGTCGCTTCGTCGCTTCAGGGACCTCTCTGGCAAGCACCTCATTACATATGCGCGATACTAACAAAGGCTCCCTGCCCCGAGCAGGTAACCTGACAAAGCTGTACTAAGCGCTCTGCATTTGCATACTGGCTACATTATTGTTAATTTGGCTCTAAGTCAATCATGCTAAATTCTGACCTTTCCAAAGCTTTGTCCCGCTCCTAAATCACATTGTTCTCACCGAGTAAGGTATGGCTTGCAGTCACAATTCACCCTATAAAAAACCCTGATTCCAAGACCTTCCTTGGATCACTCCCGAGTTCCAGACTGCCTTGCTGCCGCTTTGTTCAGTGAGCTCCCCTCAGCGAACCACACTGAGCTTCTTCCCTGCACCCCAACGTCGCTCTCAAGGTCCAGGACTACGAGACAGGTATTGTATCACCCATTTCCCTCTGAAAATCCCTACTTCAAATCAATCTCTGATTCCCTTAGTTATCTGTGTGACTGTGGTGTCTTTAACATTTGTCTGTATGAATAAAACAGTATTTTTGCTATTTTAAACCGTCTGGTTGCTTGGCTGACCTGACCCCATAGACGCTGGGTTGCAAGATCCTGCTGAGTTACCCTGCCTCTCGCTAGCTTTAGTGAGTGCTCCAGCTAATTTTCCCCAAAGTTGTGTTGTTGTTTGGTTATTTAGGTGTCCCTCCCGGGACCCCCAGAGTTCAGGGTAACATTGGACTCAGTAAACTACAAACCCCAGAATTCCACAGGATGTTGAAAGTGAAATAAAAGCACCATAACTGTGTGGTGCAGAAAGGATTGAAGAAAAAAAATTAGTCTTGTAAAGAAATGGGGAGAGGTGATTTGTTTGCTCAGCGGATGTATAAAACCTTCAAGCAGCCAGGTCTTTTCAAAATATCCCACTTTATGGAATGAATCTATGTAAACAGAAAACATTTTGAGTCTTTTGGGATATGTATGTGTGTATACATTGTGACTGTTTTCTGTAACTTAAGTGACTTCCTCTATTGACTATGTTCTTGTCTGGTCATATGTTATGGTACAATGTACAATTATTATATTAGTTGGATCTTTTCAGAATAGCCCTATAGATCTGAATGGCTCTTAGACCTGAAAGGCAGGTACTCTCACAAGTTATTTGTAAAGCAGCACATTTTTAAGCATGTTTACACAGAAGTAAGTCTCACTGAGTTAATACATAAAAAGAAAAAATCTTGCGGTGCCTTAAAGACTAACACGTTTTGTTTAGCACAAAACTTCATGAGCTGAAGCCTACTCCTGGTCCACCCAAGATCAGGTCTACATTTATTTGGGGCTTAGTAAATTAAGTCCCCATTAAACTTAATGGGGCTTACTGTTTAGTAAACATGCATAGCCTCATGTACCGAGACTGCACTTCCTGCCTCCTAATTGTGATGGCTTTCTTTCATAGTTTCCTTCATTGCTTGTAACAAAAACCTCTATAACTTTCTCAATCAATCTGAGATTGCACCAAAAGTCCTAACTGAACCGAACTTCCTTTTTGAGGCTTCCTTAACCCATGATAGCAAGTCCTGACACAGAAATAGAACCTGAAAGCTGGAAAAGGTTTTGCCACATTTTAAGGTAAAGGTGGGCCTTACTGTTATGTCACCGCTGGTACTAGATAGGATGTTGTTCAATCAATAACAAAAAGGACCATGCACAAGGCCTAATCAGGTCTCTTTTTCCTTCCTGTGTCCTTTCTTCTATACCCTCCAATTGTTCTGATTTGGCAGAGACAGTCTTGATTAATCCTCTGTCATCCCACTTTTTTCCGCTGCTTTTAAAATGTTCCAGTTTCTCTCACTCTTCTTCTCACTTTTCCCTTTTGTCCTCAGCTTACTTCATTTGCTGCAAACTGGTTTCAAAGCGAAAAAGTAGTTTGCACTCAGTTAACTCAGCAGTGGGGAGAGGAGAGAAGAAAGTGGAATTTTGCCTTTACCTGTCGGTTCAGACAAAAGCAAACTGCTTTAGCTTTTCTTATCTCATGTGTTCCTCCTCATTAGGAACTTCTATAATCTTGACCACCATCTAATGTTGCTTGAGCTACAGTGTCCCAGTTTTCATCTATGATAATTTGGAGGGTATACTCTCCTAAACTGTTGGGAGTTAAGAGTTTCCCAGGCTGTTAGCCTTTTGGGGA